>JAADXI010000120.1:0-41328 GCA_023337615.1 Pythium brachiatum | reverse complement strand
TCTTCCAGCAGAAATGGCGCCAGCGTCGCCTCGAGCTCCTTCCAGTTGACGTGTTTGTTCACTGGAGAGCCCAATACTGCGTCGATCAGTGCTGTAAACACAGTGAGATCGATGCCGGGGCCAGCGCACGCACGCAGCTCTCGCTCCACCCACTGGGCATACTCGCGCTTGAGCGTCTTGAGAGGTTTCGGCGCCGTCTCCAGTGTGAAGCTGCTCACATCCACACCATTCACGCGCACGATCCGCATACGCTGGCGGTAAACCATCGATCGACGCAGCAGTCCATCAATCAACGGAGCTTGATGCATTCTTCCTGAGCCGCTGCCGTCGAAGTGGATGACTTGGTACTCGGTCTCGGACACCACGTCACTGTACGCGCGTGTGAATTGGCGCTTACACAGAGGACACGTCGGCGTGCGCACACCGTGGAGCGCTAGGTTGCGCACCCAGTTTGCTATGCACGCGTAGCAGTACACGTGGAAACAGCCCTGAAGCATCACGGGATCGTCCAGCGCGTGGAGACAAATGGCGCACTGGTCGCCCAACACAGCACGTTGCGGCTCGTCCACGCGCTTGTTCGACGTCGCAGCTTCACGGTCGTGTAGCTCTTCGTCTTCTCCATCTACTCGTGGGTATGATACTTCAATCGGTAAAGCATCCGCGTCGTATCGTACCGCCCAGTCGCCGTCCTCGTACTCCTCGTTTTCACTATTTCCCCACTCCATTCCTGCCTTTCTTTTCCGAGCGGAGCTAATCGAATGTACCCACTTCTCATGTGGTCCACGCGTATCAACCTAATTTCATCGAATCATCTTACCGGTGAGTTCTATTTTCAACCAATCAGATAGTGTATCGGTTGGTTGGCTGGTTGACTCGCTTCCAACGTCATGACCTTTTGGACACGAAAAGCTCCGCAGCAACGCCATTGCACCGCTTAGAAACACCATGGCGGCGGACGATCTGATCAAGACCAGCAAGGCCAAGAGCAAGGCCGGCGGCGGCGGCGTCGGCGGCGTGGGCGGCGGAGGCACGCTCCATGGCAAGAGCAACGGCAAGGGCGCCGGCGTCGGCGGATTCCAGAACCTCGGGCTCAGCCCCGCGGTGTTCCGCGGCGTGTTCGCCATGGGGTACAAGGTGCCGACGCCCATCCAGCGAAAGACGCTGCCCATCGTGCTGTCAGGCCGTGACGTCGTGGCCATGGCGCGTACTGGTAGTGGTAAGACCGCTGCGTTCTTGATCCCGATGCTCGAAAAGCTCAAAGAGCACTCGACCAAGATCGGTGTGCGCGCTGTGATTCTCTCGCCGACGCGAGAGCTGGCGGTGCAGACGCTGCGCTTTGCCAAGTCGCTGGCCAAGTTCACGGGCATCAAGATCATGCTGATCGTCGGTGGTGAAGGCATGGAGGCGCAGTTCGAGATGATCGCGTCGAACCCGGACGTAATCGTCGCGACACCAGGCCGTTTGATGCACCACTTGCAGGAAATCCCGGATTTCAACCTCAAGGTCGTCGAGTACGTGGTGTTTGATGAAGCCGATCGTCTGTTTGAGATGGGTTTCGCCGAGCAGCTTGAAGAAGTGCTCAAGACCATGCCCACGAGCCGCCAGACATTGCTGTTCTCGGCCACGCTGCCCAAGGCGCTCGTGAGCTTTGCACGCGCAGGGCTCACGGACCCAGAACTGATCCGTCTGGATGTCGAGAACAAGATCTCGGAGAACCTCAAGATGACGTTCTTAACTGTGCGCTCAGCTGATAAGCCGGCGTTGTTCTTGTACATGGTGCGTGAGTTCATCCCACAAGACGACCAGACCATCGTGTTCGCAGCCACGCGCCACCACGTTGAGTTTCTCCACGAGCTGCTCAAGGCCAACCACATTGAGTCCTCGCTCGTGTACGGAGACATGGACCAGGCTTCGCGTAAGATCAACATTGGCAAATTCCGAGCCAAGAAGACCAACTTGCTGATCGTGACGGACGTCGCGGCGCGTGGTATCGATATCCCGCTGCTGAACAACGTGTTCAACTACTCGTTCCCACCGACCGCCAAGCTGTTTGTTCACAGAGTGGGCCGTGCGGCGCGTGCTGGACGCAGCGGCGCAGCGTTCAACTTTGTGGACCCGGATGAGACGCCGTACATGGTGGATCTGCACTTGTACATTGGCCGTCGGCTTGAAGATTCATCGCCTGTCAAGGCCAAGGCGTACTCGCTGCAGAGTATGACGGTCCAGGATATCCACTACGGCGCGTTCCCGAATGAATTGATCGACCAGGAGACAGGGCACACGGCCGATACGCTGCTGAACAATGGGTCGGTGCAGCCGCTGGTCAAGGTGTGTGACAACGCCTACAAGATGTACGCGCGCACGCGCGCCGACCCTTCCAAGCTCTCGATCAAGCGCGCCAAGGAGCTCCACTTGACCAAGGTCCACCCGTTCTTTCTGGCCGAGTACGTGCAGAGCGAGACCAAGGTGGACAAGGTCGCGTACATTGAGTCGCTGCAGAGCTTTCGTCCGCAGCAGACGATCTTTGAGGTCTCGACGGGCGCGCAGTCGCTGAAGAAGACGGCGCCGACGCTGATCATGATGAAGAAGAAGCGCAAGCTCCACGAGAAGATCATTGTCAAGAAGAAGTCGGAGAAAGACGACGTCGAGGACGAGTACTCGCACCTCCAGGGCGACGAAGACGACGATATAAAATACGAGAAGAAGGTCAAGGCCGAGGAAGATGGCGAAGCGGTGGACGCTGCGGAGCCGGCCGAGGAGCAGCCCAAGAAGAAGACGGTGTTTTTGTCCAAGTTTGAGCGCAAGCAGCTGAAGAAGCGCCTGGCTGCCGGCGAGAAGGAGGAGGAGATCATGAAGCAGCTCGCGGCGGCCAAGGAAGCCAAGGCGCTGAGCAGCAGCACTGTCACTGGTGGTGACGACGTCGAGATGGCTGAAGAGAACGATGGCGTTGTGCGTGACGTACGTGCGGATGACGAAGACGACTCGAAGAGCAAGTTCAAGGACCGCGAGAACTACATTGGCTACATGAAGGCCGGCGACTACGTGACCGAGGAGTTCTTGTCCAAGGGCGCGGACGGCGGCTCGAACGCCTACCAGGACTCGCGCATGGAGGAAGCTGTGCTGGACGTGAACCCGGATGAGACCGCGGAGATGAACAAGAAGCGCCGTGTGCTCCACTGGGACACGCGCAAGAAGAAGTTTGTCAAGACGGCAGTCAGTGAGATCACGGCCTCGGGTGCGATCAAGCGCCGCAACGAAAGCGGTGCGGTGGTCAAAAAGAAGCACCAGACTGGTGAGCTGTACAAGAAGTGGCAGCAGCGCAACCACAAGCGCGTGTTCACGGGCGGCGAAGAAGGTGAGGACGAAGGCAACAACGACGGCAAGCGGCTGGACTACCGCCACGGCAAGAAGCCCAAGCTCATGGGCAAGTCGAGCGTCAACAAGTACGCCAAGGACGAGCTGCTGGGCGAGAACAAGATCCGCAAGGAAGAGCAGCGCAAGGCGCGGTCGCGCGGTGTCAAGGTCCAGTCGAAGGAGCGCACGAAGCGCGGCAAGGGCAACATCCGCGGCAAGACCCACGGCGCGCCGTCGCGAAGCAAAGCCATCATCCGGAAATAGAGTTATGTATACTAACCTGCGAACAAGCCCCCCCCCAGCGAGATCCATCACTCGGCTTGATCATCACTTCATCACTTGAGTTGCATGGAGGTTTGGTTTGGTTTGGTTTGGTTTGGTTTGGTTTGGTTTGATTGATTGATTGATTCAGGGTGGAATAAATGAAGCAAGACCGACACGGAGCTTGGTGGACAGCTAGCTGGCTGGGGAGGACAGTAGAACTCCTACGCGAGGATCAGCTTGAGTGCGTTCTTGACGGCGAGGCTCACGTCCTTGTGGACGGCACGCACGGTGATTCGGTACGAGTTGGCGCTTGGGTTGGCCTCGATCCGCGCCAACACGCCGACCGAGATCTTGTCGCCCGTGGGCGCCGGCGTGCCCGTGCGGTACGTGCCCGCCACAGTCACCGAGTTGCCAGCCGCGTCAATGCCCTACAACAGCAACAAACACACATAGAACATCAGCGACTAGATCAGCTACATATCCTCAAGCAAAGCCACGGTCTCACATCGGCCTGTGCGAACTTGATGGTGTCCGTTAACCACTTCTTGGTCTGGGCCAAGTCCATCTTCTGGGTCGACACCACGACCTCCTGCTGCTCGCGGTCCTGGCCTTCGAGCGCACCCCAGCGCTTCATAAAGTCCTCGCCGCTGAGCTTCACAGGCTCGAGGAACGACACAGCGTGGCACGGCAGCGTGAGCGGGTACGAGTGGTTCGAACCGCCACGCGAGAACGAGATCTTGAAGCCCGGAGGCGCCACGAACGGCGTCATGGACTCGATCATGATCGACTGCTTGACCTGCTGCTTGCCCGCGACTGAGGACGGCACCTCCTCGGCCTGGAGACGGAACGCTGGGCTCTGGTCCACCTGGATCTTGAAGTTACTCAGTGTATCGTTGGTCTTGTTGCCGATGAAAAAGCCGATGCGGCCTTGGGAGCCGCGGTATTCGTGCTTGACACCGACCTGGATCAGGTCGTTCTCGAACAACACGCCCTGTGGCGTGAGCAGCAAGGTGCGCATCCACTCCTTGAGCTTGGGCTCCATCGCTGGGTCGATTCCTCCACCTCCAGACGAAGAGCCACCGCCACCAAAGACGTCGGCGAGCTCCGACACAGGGTTCGCACTGCGGATCGACTCGGAGCCGGCGTAGCCACCGCCAGTCTTGCTCTTTTCAGGCGAATCCAGCGACAGCAAGTCCACTTCCTTCTCTTCCATCTCCACTTGCATAGCGCCACGCGAGCCAGTGCGGGACTCAGTGCTGGTCTCGGCTCCTTCCGTGTTGTTGGCGGCCTTTTGCTGGTTGCGGAGCCGCACGGTGAGCGCGGACTCGCGGTTCTCCGGGAAGATCGGCATGGGCTCAAGCACGCGCTTCATGATCTCGTCGCTCACCTGGTGGAGTCCCAAGTACTCACAGGCTCGCTGCTGGATCTCCAGGTCCATATTGGTCATCGACTTCTTGAACACCTCCAGCACACGCGGACGGATCTCTTCGAACAGGTTCTCCATCTTGACGAACGCTGTGAGCAGCAGACACTTGGTGGGCACACTCGCCAGGATATAGTGCTTGTGGAGCACATCAAACTGCTGCTCGCTTGAGCTGTCGGGCTCCTCACAGATCAAGTAGCCGAACTCGCCGAGCACGTACGCGCCAAACTTGCACGTGGTCTCGTCCACGTGCTTGGGCTCAAGCGCGCGGAACATGACCTGCGCTGTGTACTTCTGGAGCTCCTCCTTATTAGTCACAATCTGCACGACACGATGCCACACGTCGTCGGGCACTTGCGAGCCGGCGATCGTGATCAGCTGGAGCACGGTATCCACATACCAGCGCAAGTTCTTGGCGTATTTCTCGGCCAGAATCGCGGCCTTGAGCACGATCTCTTCACGGATCGGACCTTCAGCGATCGCCAAGTAGTTGACCAGCTCGCCCACGATCTCGAGCGCGTTGTCGGCGTCACAGATCGAGAAAAGCAGGTCCAATGCACGGCGACGCACCGAGTTGTCGGCGTCTTTGAGCGAGAACAGCACGGTGTTCTTGTGCTCCTTGATCGCCGCCGAGTCGCCCTCCAGGCGCACGAGGCGGTACATGGAATCCAGACCGATGTAGCGGATGTTGGGCTCCGAGACCGAGATGAACTTGGCCAGGATCTGGATCGCCATCTCCTTGAGCTTGGGATCCGCGGTCTTTTTGCCCTGGGCGATCACGAGGTTCACGGTCTCAATTAACACGGCGTACGCGGCGTTGTACTTGGCGCCCTTGCCTGGCGTCGGACGCGACAGCACGCGGCGCAGCGTGTCCGTGAGCTTTTCACTCAGCGACGGGTCCTCAATGGGCCCAAACTGCTGCAGCAGACGCATGAGCTTGACCTGGAGCCATGGCGCCGGCGTGTTGTAGTACATGTAGTCCCGCGGACACGCCTTGTGGACCACGAGCTGCGTGAGCCGCGCGATACAGACCTCGATCAGCGAGCGGAACGTGGTCGGGTGGAGCGTCAACGCAGTCTGCAGCAGCCCAGCGGCGGAGGTCACGACGCCCAAGTGCGTCTCGCTCATGAGCGTGTGGAGCCGCGGCTCGAGATCCTCCAGCGGGATGAGCTCCGGGTTGGGCGGCAGCATGCGACGCGCGCACAGCGCCGCCTTCTTGCGGACGTGGGCGATGCTGCTGGAGCTCATGAGCAAGTGGACAACGTCCGGGGCGAGCGCCTCGGAGAACTCGGTGCCGCCCAAGTTGGCGACGCAGCACAACGCGAGACACTGGTTACAGGCCTCGGTTGACTTGAGGTCGTTGCGGATGCAGTTGATCACCAGCGTCATGAGCTCATCGGAGCTCTTGAGCAGGATCGAACAGCCTAGATACCCGAGGCATTTCTCCGAGTACTTGGTGCCCGAGACCAGGTTGATGACCTGCATGTGGCCAAAGTCGATCTCGTAGCCCAGCATGTAGATGTAGATGATCTTCCACGCGTACTTCTTCTTGTCGTACGAGTTGAGCGTCGTAGTCTGCGTGAACTTTTGGCGGATCTTGCCCAGCTCCTTGTCCACGCGCTTCTGCTCCTCCTCGCGGTTCGTGCACGCACGCATCTCGCTGATAAAGTTGTTGAGCCCGCGCGCGCTGAACATCGCCATGGCTGCTGGACACTTAGCTTGGCTTCTTACTAGTGCTCCTGGCTTGGTAGGAAGTACTGCGATGGATGCTATGCGACCGCAGGGGGCTACGCTGGAAGTGCGGCCGCGTAGCCTAGCGTAGCAAACGATAGCGAGAAAGAGAAGGAGCCGGCAGGCCGACGGACGCGAAGCGGCGTCAGAAGAACGTATCTTGAAGGGACGCACTCCATACAATCTTCAAGGTCGGCGAGCGGTTATGGAACCTTTCATAGCGACTAGTCCGTTTTGCAAACCTGCGAAAGCGACTACAGCACTCCCCAGGCAAATGGATACACTTGGATCAATGGATTGTGGTGCTTACTCGTCTTGCTCTCGCGGTCTTTTCGCGTATTCACGCGTGAGATGAGCCATAGCGAGACTCACAAGTGGCTTGGGCAACAGTGCAGGCACGAGCGGCTGGATCGTGAGCACTTTGAGGTCACGCTGGTACTTGTTCTCGGTGTTCTGTCGGTTCTGCGCGGGCTGGTAGCTGAACGACACGCGCAGGCCCAGCAGCAGCTCCTCCAGCAGCGATGGCAGCGACGGGTACTCGGTCAAAAGCTATCGGACCATCAACAAGAAAGTACAACACGCATGAGATCCACACCTATATACCTGTGTGGAGAAGACAGCGTACCTTGCGTAGCCTGGCGGCGGGCGTACCCAGCAGCGTCTGCGCGACCTCATCGAAGAGCATGGCGTCGCGCACCTGCATGTCCATGAGCAGCGTGAGCTTGAGGCGGTATTTGTATGCGACGGCGTCTGTCTTGGCGCTGGTGCCACACGCCGTGCACACCACGTCTTCGCAGCCAAGTGGCACGCGCTGCAGCGCTGCATTCAGCGACGTGAGACAGCGCGGACACGCGGCGTAGCTGCTCGTGTGACAGATCCCACGGGCACACACACACACCATCACCAATTATAATTGTCTCCTCCATGAGGAAAACAAAGCAGCAATCAGATACCGTACATCATATCGCGCAGCAGCGCGCGCTCAACGACCGCGCAGGGCACATGCACGTTGGCCGCGTAGCTCTTGCGCGGCGGAGCTGCCATTATGATCAGAGTCCGCAAGAGATGGAGAGATGGGGTTTGGCGCCAACGCCAATGATTGGCCAATTTTCGAACCAATAATTATTGTGGGGAGTGATGGCCAGCTCTTTCATTGACACGGAGAATGAGAGGATCGCATAGCGTCGTGCGGCGGCGCGTGCTCTGTGCGGCCACCAGAGCGATGACGACACTACAGCGACCCAGCGAAACGCTACTTCACGCGACTAGCGTCCATTGGCAGTCGCTGGTCACGCCGACAGTGGGTGAAGCGCTGCTGAACGACGGATATTGCGTGATTCCCGCCGCGTTTCCGCCGGAATTCACGAAAATATTGCGCCACGAGATGCAATTTCTCCATGAGACCAAGCAAATGTACGCAAACTCGACGCATATCATGCTCCAGGGCGAGCAGAAGCCCACGCTGCTGGAGAAGCACCACATTCTAGAGACGGAGCTCGTGCTACCCGAGATCCGCGCGCAAGTGCCGACGCTCGAGTGGTTCTTCGACTCGCAGCAAGTGTTCCAAGCGATTGAACGCGTCACGCCTTCGTGGCTAGAGCTCAGTGGGTATATGGTGAAACTGCAGTACAACCAAGGCCACGGCGGGTGTTTTCCCATGCATTTTGACTCGTACGGCGACGATGGAAAGTGTATCACAGCCGTGTTGTACCTGAACGAGCAGTGGGCTCCAGGCGACGGTGGGGAAATCGTGCTGTATCCTTTCCCACGACGCCACGAGCCAGTGGTGGTGCCTCCGTTGGATGGGCAGCTCGTATTGTTCTCCTCCCAGCAAATGCTCCATCGTGTATTGCCAGCGACCAAGCCTCGCTTCTGTCTCACGACGTGGATCTACTCCAGCCCAACCACAGAGACGCGTGCAGCAAGTGCTGAGCATTATCAATCGAAGCAGCTGCCTACGGATTACAAGCTCCAGGTGCTGGAGAAGATCGTGCGCTCGAGCTTCCGCCGCCATCTTGCGAAGCTCTACCACGGCGACGAATGGACGACGTCGCTCCACGAGTCGCATCGCCAGACGGAGGAGTTTACCACGTACATGGCTACCCACGAGCGTGAAGTGGGCATGATCGAGGCCGCAACCGCGCAGATGCTGGACAAGTTCCGAGCGAAGGACCCAGCCCAGCCTTCGACGCTTCCAGCAACCGCAGAGACTCTCATAGACGCGATGCAGCAGGACAAAACGGTCCAAAAGCTGCTGCGAGACGTACCAATCGCGTGGTTTTAACAGCAAAACTGTATCTCTTCAGCAAAATCGAATCTACTGCGTGCATCCACGCGAGACAGTCTTCCACATCTTGGCCCCCGAGCCCTGCACGTAGAGTTGGTCGGTGAGGTTGGCCACGACGCAGGAATGGTTGGGTAGGATCACCATCTTCTGTCCGATCGCTGGCGCCGGAATGCCCTCAGCCTGCTTGATCCAGCCGTGCTCCTCCGACAGCTTCTTCACTTCCCAGCACAGCACTTCCTTGCCCTCGCGGGTCGTCCATTTGTGAGCCGTCGGCTCTTTCTCAAGCAGCTCAAAATCCTTGTCGAGAAACGCCAAGCCATAGCACTGCGCGCCAAACTCGTCAGGGGATCCTGTGCGTGGACTAGCGTAGCAAAGACAATGTGAGGTATGATGGCGGAGAGGGAGATGTAAGGACTTGGTCAACGTACGCATCGGAGCTGAGCACCTTGGAGCCCGAGTCGACGATGAAGTAGTGGGAGTTGGCGCTCACAACCGTGACCAGCACTGCCAGTGACACGTCCTTGATCGTCGTCAGGCCGATGCGCACGGGCGTACGGTCCATGAAGACGTAGTTTCCAGGACGGATCTGTATCCAGTATCCATACAGTGAGTGAGATCACCTTCCAGTCCCCACTCATCCACTATTAGTGTGCTCACCTCCGTGATACCGTGGAAATCTTTGCGAGCGAGCTCAGTCAGCGTGCTTCCACACGACACTGTCGGCACTGGAATCCCATGCTGTATCCACACAATAACGCATTAGGAGAAGCATTGCAGCACTCACCACCCAGACAGGACAGGCGTACCGCTTCGATGGCGTCCTTGATGCGGACCATGATCTGGCGTTCCTGCTCTGCGACGGCTGCACACTCCTCCACCGTCGTACACGCATACGCGTGACCTACAAAAACGTGTATTTGTATCACAACCTGGGAAGTGATGGAGGAGACCATCCAAAATCAATGTACCGGCGTGTGAGAGGATGCCTTCGAACTCCAAATGCGTCGACTTGTGGATACGTTGCGCGAACTCCAGCACGCGTGGGTCGTGTTCCTCCAGTCCCACACGGTGGTATCCGACGTCAATGTGGAGCAGCACCTTCGGGTTGTAGTCGCACGCGATGGACGCCTTCTCCACGGCGTCCAGTCCTTGGACCGAGTCCACGGTGATCCGCAGTTCGATCTTGAACTGCTCCGCTGCGACGAGCAGCTTACTCACCTTGGCCATCTGCACGACGGGGTACGCCAACAGAATGCTCTTGAGCTCCTTGAGCCCACTGTGGAAGAACTTGAGTGCTTCTGATGGCTTGGACACCGTGATGCCGCACGCGCCGTTCTGCAGCTGCATCGCCGCGATCTCCAGCGTCTTGTGGGTCTTCACATGCGGCCGCAGTTGCACGTGGTTGGCCAGCGCGAGCTGCTGCATGTGGTGGACGTTGTGGCGCAGCCGCGCCTCGTCCACCATCACGCTGGGCGTCACCATCCACTCGCGCATCTTGGTCGTCGAGAGTTCTTCCTCTCAAATAACAACGAAGAGAAATGCGCGAACATGAAGAACGGCTTGAAGATCGTTCAATGTTACGCGAATGTTGCGTGAAGGTGCTGTCCTTTCTCATTTCTATCGTTTCTAACACATGAACGATGGTGAGCCCTTTCGTGCATATCGACGACACTCGTGACAAAAATGACGACGGGAGAAGGCTTCGCGCGCGCGGCGATGACGGGCGATGAAGCCATAGAGAGCGTACGCGAGGATGCCTGCATGGAGGAGAAGACACAGAAGATAGTGAACTCGTCCGCGTATGGATTCTGCGTCTTTGCTGCTGAGGAGCTGCCGGTGTTGAAGACGACGCTGCTCGAGTGTGCGACGCGCGCGATGGCCAATGGAGACGAAGAGGTCCGCGGGACGGTCTTGTTGTCTGAAGAAGGCGTCAATATCAGACTAAGTGGCACGCTGTCAGCAGTTGATTGTATGAAGACAGCGCTTCGGAGTCTACACGCTGATCTGCACGCCATGATATTCAAGGACTCGTACTCGGCTCGGCTGACGCTGCCGCGACTGCTTGTCAAGTTAAAGAAAGAGGTGATCTCGATGGGTGATCCATCCGTTAAGCCTGCTGTGAATGGGCTGGCGGAGCACATCTCACCCGAGGAGTTCAAGGCGTGGATGGATGAGGACCGGGACATGGTCATCCTCGACACAAGGTGAGTTTTTCATCGCACAACCCTGTCAAGCATGGAATCCTCACAGAATCTTCCATGACAACCTATAGAAATGACTATGAAGTGCGATTGGGTACGTTCGAGAAGGCCGTCGATCTCAACATCAAGAGCTTCCGTGCGTTTCCATCCAGCGCAACCGAGCGACTGAAAGACGTCCCGAAGGACAAACCAGTCGTCATGTTCTGCACTGGCGGCGTGCGGTGTGAGAAGGCTGCCTACACGCTACTAAAAGACGGCCGCGAGGCCGTATACCAGCTCGACGGCGGTATCCTCCAGTACTTTGAGCGAGTCGGCGGTGCGCACTTCAAAGGCGCCTGCTATATTTTCGACGACCGTGTGGCGCTCACGCCTGAGCTCAAGGAAGGAGATGAAGTGGCGTGCTTCACGTGCCGCAGTCCTCTCACTTTGGACGAGCAGAGCTCTCCAGATTTTGTGCCTGGGAAGCAGTGCCCCTACTGTAAGCACGGCAAGCCCGATATCCGCCAGGGATCTGCTGTGTGAGGTGCAGGTTGCAGTGATGAATATTTTTGTGTATCCATGTCGTAATGTGGCTCAATGATTGGACGAAATACGTTCATCTCACTTAGTTGTATCCAATCATACTGGCCTTGGACTACCATGACCCTCACTAGCATTAGCGTTACTTCATGCACAGAGACTCCCTTTCTCTGTTCAGCATTCAAGTCAACTGTTCGGGTAACCCTTGCCCTCGCTATCATTGCTCACAGGTTCAATGAGAGTCCCATCGTATCCCAGACTCAACACCCAGCGAGCGAATGAATCTCACGCACACCGTGCTCCTCACCATGGTGAAGCATGCAGAAAACGAAGCTTGTTACACCCACGCTAAACCTTGTCACTAAGGTGGCGTGGGCCGTCGGGTTCTCTTTCTCTACGTCGCTGCGAACCGTCAGGACCCGACTGGCTGGCACCTCTTGAAATGAATTCTGGGGAGAGGCATATTCTCAGCCGTCCAATCACACGTCTAAACCATTCGATATAGTGTTTTGATTGGTCAGAAATAAAGTTTTGATTGTGAAGTAGCATGATGGCAAATCCATCTGGAAAGACAGTTCCACTGGGCACATTTTGTCACGCAGTCCGCTTTCTCCATCGCGACGTGGAGTGAGTTGACCGGGAGTGTGACCGACCGATAGTCTGCCAGACTTCCAAGCCGTTTTAGACGTTGGCTCGAACTTTGCCGAGCTGCCGAGCTGCGGAAGAGAGTGAGAACGCCGCGAGCGACTAAACTGACTGCGAGCCGAGTTGTCCGGGAGAGTCCAAGGTCTCGTGACGCTATATCCCCGACCGTCGAGGAACTGCCCCGCCGCCCCGCCCAGTATCCACCACGCACTCGCACGCGCTCCACGGTGTTAGTCGGGTGGCGGTCTTTCCGGACTCGAGCAAGACCACCCGCCGCCCCGAGTCTATCGCGCCGCGTCTAACCCCGACGTCAACGCGCGATCCGTTCGACGACGCGTCTCCGTCGTCGGTGAAATCCACCAACACTTTTAGACGCACGAACTCTGCCAACTCTTCCAACGAAATGGCGGACCAGATTGAGAATGCGAACTCCCCAAGTGCGCCCGGCAACGAGAAAGATGAGCGGTATTTGGCGCAGCACCAGTCGACCATGGACAGCGCGACGCTGGACAAGCTGCTCATGGCCGAGAAGAACCTGTTCCACGCCGGCCAGGCCACGCTCCAGGCCTGGAAGCTCATCGGGCGCGACCCCGACGGCGAAAACGCGAGCTCCTCCGGCGCGCAGCACCCAAATGCACAGGCCGCTGCGAGTCTGAACGCCGCCGTGCAGAGCGCAGCAGCCAAGGCCGCGTACCGAGACAAGAGCCGCCACGTGCGCCAGCGCAGCCGCGAGAACTTCAACCAGAGCCTGTATCTCGAGCGCGAAAGCGAGCTCACGCTGAGCCATTTATCCACGGCGTCGTCAGCGGCGAACATGAACATGTCGGCGACAGGCAGCAACACCATGAGCAAGCAAGCCAGCGCGGGATCGAACTTAGGCGGAAGCGGCAGCAGTCTGTCGTCGTCGCCCAAGCTACCAATGGAGATCCCTCGCCCAGACCAGAACAATACAGGAGACAGAGAGCGCGACCGGGACAGGGACCGCGACCGCGACCGCGACCGCGACCGTGATCGCCACCGTAACTCGTTTGGTACGTACGCGTCGAACCTGGGCACGCTGGAGGAGGCGTCCACGCCGCCGTACAACGCGCAGCGGTCCACGATGGCGTCCATTACCAGCTCGGAGTGGACGCAGGAATCCAACTACATGGCCGAGAACGGCCGCAGCAAGTCGTCGCACTCGAATCTGTTTGGGCTCACGAGCCGCGGCGACGTGACGCCGGCGCCGCGCTCGGACATCACGCTGTTCAACTTCACGGTGCTCAAGACCGACAACGTGTTCCACAAGCTGGGCAGCAAGAAGGCGTCGATGCAGTTGGCCGTGGATGTCGAGGCGCGGATCATCAGCTTTGGTTCAGCCCACGAGACCCGCGAGAGCTATTCGTGTGCGGCCGTGACGGCCAAGCCCCAGTCGCGGCTCGGTATGCACCTCAAGATCCAGACCAACACGACGTCGCTGACCAAGAAGATCAACTTTCTGAGCACGGAGGAGCGCAACAACTTTTTGGAGGCGCTCGAGCAGGGCAAGGTGATGACCAAGAAGACCATCAACCTGCCGTTCCGAGCCACCGAGACCTCGGTGCTTTCGGACGAAGGCACGATCGCGTCGCTAGACTCATCGCGCGTGTGGGCGCGGGATTCCGTGATGACGGATAACTTCGCAGCGCTGCCAGGGGAGATCGTGTCGGAACACGTCCAGCGCGTCACGCACTTGGTGGTGATGTCGCAAAGCGACCGCGCGGTCCAGGGCGTGCTCAAGATCACCAACTACCGCATCGCGTTCTCGCCGTACGACTCGTCGTGGAAGTTTGGCTCGTTCGAAGTGCCGCTCGCGGCCATTGACGTGATCACGCGCGACGGACTCATGCTGCTGCTGTCGTGTAAGGATCTGCGCACGATCCGCCTTGCGATGCACGACGCGTACACGAAGAAGAAGGGATTCGACCAGCTTCCGTCCACGCCCGACTTCCGCTGGCTCAACGCGCTCATCCAGCGCATGCGATCGCCGAGCCAGATCCCGTTGCTCTTTGCGTTCGAGTTCCACGCACAGAAGAAAGCGCGGCTCATGGCGCGGCCTCGACAGAAGGAAGACGGATGGCTGCTGTACTCGCCGGTTGCTGAGTACCAGCGGCTCGGGTTTCTGCGAGGCACAGACGCGCACAACCGCAAGAACGGTGTGGACCCGACCGTGATCACGTGGCGGCTGCTCAAGAACTCCAAGTTCCGCTTCAGCCCAACGTACCCGCAACTCATGATCGTGCCGTCGCTCATGACCGAAGAACAGCTCGTGCAGTCGGCGCGCTTCCGTTCGCGTGCGCGTCTGCCTGTGGTTGTGTGGCGGCATCCCGTGAACAAGTGCGTGCTCGCGCGGTCCTCGCAGCCCAACTACGGCATGGCCGGAAACCGCTCCGAGCCGGACCGGATACTGCTCAAGGCCTACCGTGACTCCGCCAACAAGAACAGCAGTGGCGACTCGCCGCCGCTGCACATCATCGACGCGCGCAAGCCGATCGCGACCAAGGGCAACCGCCTCAAGGGCAAGGGTGTGGAGAACTCGCAGCACTACGACAACGCCAACATCGAGTTTATGGGCATCGCCAACATCCACAAGATGCGCGAGTCGCTGGATGCGCTCAAAGGTACGATACTTAGTGCAGCGTGATTCCCGACTGGAACGTGGCGCTGACTAACCGTGCCTCTTCTCTGTTTATCATTATAGCCCTCGTGAGCCCAAATGCTGTTGACGACGGGGACAAGCACTACCACAACCGTTTGGAGAGTACGTGACCTCGCAGCTTCCCAGTACAAGAATTCGGGATATTGAACTGATGGTGTTATCTTGTTTCTTTAGATACAAGATGGCTCAAGCACGTCATGCGTGTGCTCTCGGGAGCCCGCCGTGTGGCTGAAGTTTTGCACGAAGACGGCGCGTCGGTGCTTGTGCACTGCAGTGATGGCTGGGACCGCACGCCGCAGCTTGTCGGCTTGGCGCAGCTCATTCTTGACCCTCACTACCGTACAATTCGCGGCTTTGCTGTGCTTGTGGAGAAGGAGTGGTGCTCGTTCGGCCACAAGTTTGCCGATCGTATCGGCGCCGGTAAGGACGCGACGGACCAGCCAAACGAGCGCTCGCCTGTGATGCTGCAGTTCCTGGACTGCGTGTGGCAGATGACGCGCCAATTCCCCACGGCTTTCGAATTCAACGAGAAGCTGCTGCTGCACATCTCGGACGCACTCATCTCGGGTCTGTACGGAACGTTCCTGTTCAACACGGAGCGCGAACGTATCATGGAGAAGCTGTGGGAGCGTACCGAGTCAGTGTGGACGCCCGTGCTTGAGAACCCAGCGTCATACAAGAACCCGATGTACCGTGCAACGAACCGTGTGCTGTACCCTCGTGCGAACCTCAAGCGTGTCGTCCTGTGGGACGCGATGTTCTTCCGCTGGGATCCGGAGAGCCACCCTGACTACATGGAGTTCATGGAGCCTCCTGCGGAGGACGAACTAGACGACGACGACACCGCTGTTCACCGTGGCGAGTTCGATCTGGTGGATCGAGCGCTGCGGCTCGAAATTGATGAGATCCACGACTTCGACGAGATGCGGATCCGCTCGGCCGCGCTGTCCGACTGCTCCGACATGAGCGACGACGATGAGCTGGAGCTGCGCATGTCGCTGTCAGCCGAGCACTCGCCGATGATCAACGAAGAGGAATACGGCAACCACGACTTTGACGACGCAGGACGCCTCGAGACGGTGTTGGACTACGACGACAAGATCCTCGAGCAGCACCGGCGCGGCGCTGAAGAGCGCACGCGCCAGCGGGCTCAGGGCCGCAACATCCGCGAGGCGATCCAAATGGCTCCCGACCAGAGCCGCATCAAGTACCTCGAGCAACTGCTCAGCGAGAGCGTGGCCCGCGAGCTGCAGCTGGAGGCGGAGCTGGACTCGGTGCACCACCGTGTGGCCATGCAGCGTGCCACGGCGCCGTCGACCGGGGATATGGAGGGCAACTCGAGCCGACGAAACACCGCGACGAGTGTCCAGGAGACCAGTTTCTGAGAGGCGAAGCGTGGTAGAAGAGAGAGAGAGAGAGAAGAGAAGCAGCGGCATCGATGGGTGGCGATGCATACAGAATAGAGCAATCGGCGTAATATAGCAATGGGTTTGTGCGTGTGTGCACACCGAATCGTACTTTCTCGTTTGTCACTTTCGCATTGGTTGACAAACATGGAGGACAGTGGGGCAGATCTGCAGGCGCTGCTCGGGTTCTCGTCGTTCGGACGGCCACGCAAGCGCGTACGTCACAGCCACAAATTCAGCAATAGGGAATCGCCAGAAGCTTCATCACGCAGCGAGACCGCAAGTCGGGGAGAGCTCCACGATGTCGTGCCGGAGACGGAGATCCAGCTATCGCAAGAGGACGGATCGCTGGCTTCTGCGCTCCAGATCTCGCCACGTGGAGTAGCGCTGCTCACGAAAGTTGGGGGTCGCATAAACCCCGAGAGGTTGAAAGCGCTGCTACAGGGCGACGAGGCGGAGGCTGCGCAGGAGCCACGTACGGAGGAGGTGACGAAGGCGTGGGCATTGCCATTTTCGTCCATGGAGCTGTTGGCGGAGCTGGCAGCCACTAAAGCGAGGTAATGACACTATAGTGGTGAGAAGCGGTCGTATAATTCTGACGTATGGCTACATGTGACGTGTGGTAGATTTGGAGAATTGGATCCGAGGGCGTTTGCACTTGCGCGTCGCCGTGGGAACCCGTATGAAGCCATTGGACGCCATCGCTTCATCAATCGGTCCGCAATGAAGATGGCGAATCTCGACTTTGTGTTCCAGTGGACGCAGCAGCATCGAGTAAGGCGGACGGACGCTGATCCGTTCGTGTTCGCGGATGTGTGTGGAGGGCCTGGCGGCTTCTCCGAGTATCTGCTGTGGCGGATGGGCTCTCCAGAGGCTCAGTCCGAGATGCACGACGGCTCAGAGAGCACGGCCGGTGCGGCGGGCTTCGGGATATCGCTACGGGGGACGACATCGTGTGACTGGAAAGTTCGCGCTGACAAGAATGAGGAGGACACGAGTAGCGACCCGACCTTCCAGGTTTGCTACGGCGCGGACGGCACAGGCGACTTGTACAAGATCGAAAACATCCGCAGCTTTCGTGATGAGTTACGGAGCGCGTATCCTGAAGGAGCGCATCTCGTCGTGGCGGATGGGGGTTTCCAGGACGCGCGTAACCAGAACAACCAGGTACGACCCTCTCTCATTGTGGTCTTGGGACGCTCTCGGACTGACTTTACACTCGCATATTTGTCTAGGAGTTGATGATGACGCGTCTCGTGGTCGCGGAGACGCTGACGATGTTTTCTGTGCTTCGCGTCGGCGGTTCGTTCCTGTGCAAGACCTTTGAGCTGTCGTCTCCTCTGATGCTGCAGCTCATGTGGCTGATCCACCAGTGCTTCGAGGAGTTCACCATCGTCAAGCCAGTGGTATGTCACGCTCGACAAATCCCACTCACTTGCGGTTGATTGAGCTTTCTAATCATGACGCTTGCTCATCCTTCCAGACCAGCCGACCTGCCAGTTCGGAGCGATATGTTGTCGCTCAGAAGCTCCATGCCGATCTTCCGCTCGACGCCATTCGCTCACGGCTGGCTTTATTGGTCAAAGAACTGAAAGAGGAAAGTGCGAGTCCCCTGTTGCTTCGTGCTAGATCCGATATGGACGCAGCCCACTTCCTCGCTTTCATGGCCCACGCAAGCGACAGGTATCATACGGACCAACGCAACTCGAAGTATTCGACTGCAAACGTGGATCGTCCGCTCACTTTTTCGTTCATGGCTTGTTCCACACAGACACACTCGACAGCAGATCACTGCGTGTAAGAAAATCATGGCCTCGGCTACTGGAGATGCAGACGAGGAAGGTGGACTTGACCGCTGGCACTACTACCGTCGTTGGAGCCTATGAATCCATCCATCTCTTGCGCAGACTACCACGCGAATGGCGTTAAGAAATGCTTCCACGAGTCGGTTCGTATCGTATCTTTGATTCCTCCAGTTGAAGATTGGAGACCCATGGAAGGTCTCAACTCCAGCCTCTCCATTCATAGGTGGAAGCTTACTCTCTCTCTCTATAGTTCCAAAGATTCCAACATGCGCATGTCCATTGAGCGACACCACGCGCTCTTTGCCGCAGCTGGCGCCGGTGACGTGCCGGCGATCGAAGCGCTCTTCCAGCTTGACGACGTCCGCGCAGCTGTCGAAGCGACGGAGCGCGTCATCGCCCACACCGCAGCGATCCACTTTGACTCGAGATACCATTGGTTCTCGTCGCTGCAGCCACGAGACCACTTGCAGAGCTCCGTGCTCTCGCATGCACTGGACCATGATCAGTCGGAAGTGGTGCAATGGTTCTACTCGCCCGCGCGGATCGCCGTCATAGGTTGAGCGCTGGTGTTCTTGTGGAACAGTGTGGCGTACCAAGCAACGGGCAGGAAGATGAACGTCGCCATACTGGAGATTCTACTAAACGCCAGTGCGCTGCTCTTCTCGGAAGCTCAACACAAAGATCGGCTGGGCTACTTGGTGCGTCGTGTGGTGAATGGCCACAGCGCAAATCGGTATTCGCTTCTAATGAAGCCGGGTGCTGTCGTAGTAGTGCCGCCGCCGTTCTCCGACGACGTCCTTCAGATCCTACTCGCCTACGGTGCGGATATCCACACCAGCATGTCCCTGGAGTGTCTGAGAAAGACAGCAAGTGTCGAGTATGCAGACGTCTTTACGGCCGAAGGCGTCTTTGTGGTGGGCGTCCAAGTGGGGCAGCTTAACCAGTTTCCTAGCGACGTCCGCGTCGCCAAACGACTGCTGGAAAGCGGTTTGGATGTGGGCGCTGGCTCCGCGACGTTGCGTCTTGCGGTGCGGAACGGGTTCGTTGAGATCGTGGATCTATTAATGAAACACGTGTGGACGCTCGCGATCCGCAAGGCCGCACAGCTCTCATGGAAGTGGTCGAGTTAGGAACAAGCACGACTGGCCATTTTTCCCAGCGCGCTGAAGCGGCCAAGATACTGATTGGCGCGGGTGCGGATGCCACTGCAAGAGACAACGAAGGACGGACAGGTGACGATCTGTGTCAAGCGAGACTCGAGAGAACGCGAGCAGGTTGGAGCTCTGTTGCCACGCCGAACAGATTTTGCGTAATTGAGACGAAGTGCAACAGTGGAGATGGAGTGGTGTACTGAGGCCGACGTGCTCTGATACCAATTCGGAGGACCGTCGTGGATTGTGTCGAGCAGCATTGGAAGCCACGCTCAACCAGAAGAAGAGCAAGCAGTGCGGTCGAACCAGAAGACTGAGCCCGGGAAGACCAAGAGAATGGCGACCGACGGCTCCGCCATGTACATGTCGTACGAACAGCGCCATACGCTGTCCAATTGTCCACAGCTTGCTTTGTTGGTCGAAGAACGGGAAGATGAGAGCGCGAGTTCCCTTTTGCTACGTGCTGGAACCGATGTTGACACAGCCCACTTCCTGGTAGTACTTGTATTCATGGCCTGTGCAAGCGATAGGTACGAGCCGTTTTCGCTGGCTCGCGGCTAGGCTTTGATTCATGGCTTGTTCCACGCAGTCACACTCGATAGCAGCTGCTCATCGCCTCGGCTACTGGAGATGCTGACAAGGAAGACGCTGCTACGTTCGATGCCTTTCCTGCAGAAGTTCTTGGTAAAGATCGTTGGCTCCGTCAAACGAATACACGCCGACACAGCTCACGCGAGCGTGTTTCTTGAGTATACGGCCGAGTTTGCGCCTATTCATATACCGTAAGCAAACACACAGCCCCAACAATGAGGCTAGCAACAGAACCTTACCGTGTCATCGCTCGAATCACTGGCACTTGTTTACGCGTGGCAATGGAGACGATTTCATCCAATCTCTCATCCAATACGTCGCAGTCGTCGACGTCCGTTGCGAGAATGAGCAGTTTGATCTTGCGAGAAGCCAATCCACGCTTCACTTCATGAAGCCCGAGGACGAGCCGTCGCGAGCGTTTGTCTTGGAGAGGATTTTGGACATGCGCCCGCTCTTGTAGTGATGCAAGACGCTGCAAAAAGACGGTGAGCAGATCTTTCATGATGACCGAAGCTTCGGGCGGCGCCTGAGCGTTGATTTTCGGCACTGGCATCGCTTTCTCTGGTGCATTTCGCTGCTCTGTAGAGACGATTTCAAGTCTTCGCCCACCATAAGTGGTCTGCGTGAGACGATGGGTCGCAGCTTCTGCGGTGGCCAGTGTTTCGTACGTGACCGTGACTTGGCCTGTGGCTCTGGAGATGCTGACGCTGGTCACTCCGTGAATATCAGCAAACTCATCGTCGTCTTCCAGCTCATCTGCATCGAGCATCCCATTCACTCGAACGGCTCGAGATAGAAGCTCTCGCCACACGCATCGGACGACACGACCGCCATATATCTTGCCATCCAATGCGTCGAATGCTGTCTGTGCATCAGCCCTTTTCTCGTACTCGACTAATATCTCGCCTAGTGGGCCATCAGCTTGCTCTCGACTAACAGTGATCGCCTTGATGGCGCCATACCGGCCTAGCGTCTCTCGTGTTTCCTGCAAGACTTCCTCGTACTCGTCGTCGTCTTCCACTTCTGCCGCGTCCACCATGTTCACCACCGCAAACGCGCTGCTATTTGGGTATGCAGCCTTTGTTTCAGTACTTCGCCCCTCACTTTCTCTCGCCTTGATCACAGCATTCTTGATCTTTGTACGGCGCTTCCTTGTCTTCTTTGTAACCACACCAACAGAGTTCTGCTGCGTCTCCATCTCCGCCTGAGTAGTCTCTGTGTCTGTCAGTTTCACGGGCTCTTGAAGCGCCATGTCTTGTATCTCAGTAGTCACCCGTCGCCCGCCATACACTCGTCCGTGTGTCGCCTCCACTGCAGTCGTCGCATCGGTCTCGTGGGTGTATCGTATCGCAACCTCAGCCGTCTCGCGATCGAGTTCAAGCGCAACCAGTGCTCCGTATCGCTCAAAATCTGCTCTCAGATCGCCCATAATCTCCTGATATTCGTCTTCATCTTCGAGCTCCTCCACATCCACCATGTTCCGCACAATAACCACCCATTCACGCGTCTCCTTGTTCTCAACACGTTCATTTCCATGCCGGACAGGCTTCCGCTTTCTCGGCTTGCGCCGTCTCGATGGAGGGGTCTGCTGCGCCTCACTCACCGTGAGAGTATCCAGCGACTTCTTTATGTAGTCTGCAATCGCATTGGGCTGCTGCTGTGGCTTGTGGCGCACAGAACGAGTGCCCACACACGCGCCATCACCGCCTCCATTCTCCATTTCCACCGAGCGGAGATTTTCTATCGTGTAACTTCTGAGACCGGATCGCATCAGAAATAGTAACTTTCTGTCTGGTTCCAGCGTAACCGAACGTAACCTTTCGCGCCGAGAAAGGCGCCCCTTGACCGCACCCGGCGCACCGTGACTCACTATTGAACTGTGTTGACGCTGGCCGCGCTCTGCACCGCGTGCTGTCAGAAGGTGGCTCCGTGCTGAAGAGCTCTCCACCAACTCCGAGTTCTCCGCCGCGTGCAAGCCACACCGCTATCAGAAGTGGGTGGCGTGCGGGAAGCGGGACGAACGGGCAACGATCAGCCCGCCCCGTGGATCCGCAACGGCGGATGCGCTACAGTAAGCCGCCGTGGGGACAAACGCTGTGACGTCCCCTCGGCCCAACCAGAACCAGAAGCGCTCATTCGCCCATTCGCGCTCCAGCCCACAAGTCGGATCTCCCCACTCCAGCTCTCTAACAAGATGAAGTTCCTCCTCGCTGCTGTTGTCACGATCTGCTTCGCGGTCAGCTCGACTATTGCGGCGCTGCCCGCGAGCTGCACGACCGCGATCCCGCGCGACTCGTGCGCGTTCTACGACGAGTGTCTCGAAGCCTCGTTCCCGTGTGGCAGCGACGGCTACGCCAAGGGCTATGGCGGCAAGTACTGCCGTGCGTTTAGCAGCAACGCGGCGCTGTTCTCAGACAAGGGCAAGCGCTGGATCTCGGACGTCATGGTGTGTCTCCAGACCGAGCTCGTGCCGCTCGTCACGTCGACCTCCAACATCAAGCCAACGTGTCCGGAGATCAAGAAGTTCGCGTTCGGCACCCACCCCAAGTGCTACGTCCAGGCGGGCGTCTGCACGCTCCCATTCAGCGACTGGCTCGCGCTGTCCAAGGTCATCGGCCTGAAGCAGCTCATCGGAGACCTCGACGCCATCAAGCAGGAGTTCCTCGTCGCGGTCAACTGCCCCGGCAAGTGGGCCGAGGCGCTTCTCGGCAACCTGCGTGCCCACCGCGAATAATCTCCGAAAAAGAGACCAAGATTGCCTTTCTTTTCCTAAATTTTGATAATCCAATGTAGTTGGCAATCCTGATATAGACTGTAAGAATATACAAATAACGAAAGTAGGCTAGCCCTCGTTGAAGTGACCATGAGAAGTGGAAACGCTGCCCGGGACATGGCGGGTTGCTAGCGAGACGGCGTCGTGTATGAGGAGCGACTGGCGACTGGCACAACGCACAGACACAGAGTGCGATGCGCCGCACAGGACGAGAGCTCACGCTGTTCAGCATCTACGGCGCGCCGGATGCGCCGCCTCCTAGCGCTGCCAGAAAGCCCAAGTCTCCGGCGCCTTCCCGTCGTCCGCTGCGTGTTTCAAAGCCGCAGGCGAGCGATTCAGCGGCAAAACCGACGCGTCCACCGCCACGAGTTACGCAAGAGCAAGTTGTCGGTGGGTGTGGGGAAGTGGAGCGGGTGGGGGGCGGTTCTGTTGCGGAGAAGACGAGTAACCAGTCCAGCGAACGTGACAGCGGACGAGTTGGCGCTGATAGTGCGGCTATCAATCCAGATTTGAGAGTGGAATTAGCTCCCAAAGCGAGCAGTAAGAGCCCCAAGCGAGAGCCTGCAGATACAGTGGCATCTCCGCCCAAGTCTCCTGGTGCGCGAGTGGAAATCGAGACGCGGGAGAAAGATCGCGCGCCACCGAAAGCCGTTATGTCGTTGTATGGCGACGGATTCATCGAGTTGGCACCTAGGGATTCCAGCCAAAGAAGTCTTGGCGTGCCTTTCAGCTTGCGGATTCGCATGTTCAAAGCTGCCGATGAGCTCAAGGACAAGGACAAAGTGTGCGTGGCCTGTACGTATTAACAGTGAGTGCTTCGGACTGATAGAAAACGTGTTTAACTGTGTAGGGAGTCGGATGCATCCCGCCATATCTCGCCTGAGCTGAATGACGACGGAGAGTTTGTGCGGTGGAGCTGTTGCGGGAGCACGGACAAGAGCGTCTACGGTTGTCCAGTCGCCTCCGATGAACAAACGCAGGATCTAGGCGTGGACGAGCTGCTGAGTACGGTGCTTTCCTCACATTATTGGGCTGTTGGACTAGATTTTATGACTAATGTTGTGGATGAAATTGTCATATCAGAGCTGCGGCCGCCCAAGCTACTGGCATGCAAACTTGCCGACGCTGACGACAAGGACGACGTCCAATTCGTGATTTTTGATCGGGGTTACCCGGGAGACCACCATCCGAGAGATTACGGAGCGCTTAGTGCTGGCTGCCGCGTGTGGTGGCGAGGCTACGAGTGCTGGTCGACCAACTACGACGTACCGCACGGGCGGTGGCTGGACTTTGTCGTTTCATTTGATGGGTACTATCTACGAGTCGCCATCGACGATGAGGTTGTTGATACGGCTGTCGTGCAGCACTGCAGCCGAGAACCGTCGCCACTGTGCCGCGGCGAGTGTGTACTTGCATGCCGATGTCCAGGAAGTCAGTGGAGTACATCGTCCAGTGAGACCAAGTCGATTTACATTGGCGGCTACGCGAAGTATTCGACCAGTGTCAGCAAGTGGCGATCTCGCGCAGGATTCGTTGGGCTGATTGCCTGCGTCTCGCTCTCAAGAGAAGACAAGAAGACGTACCAAGGAGAGGACTCCCATATTGTCTCCGTGGATATTGGCGACGTCAAGGACGTGTCACAGCCCCGAAAGTTCGACATCGTTATCCACCGAAACGTGTTCTGGCGGAAAGTGTTTCCGCCATTCGTCGCCTCGAGTGACCACGGTCTCATCCACTTGCGCAGCAACTTCTACCACGGTGCTCATCACGACATTTCGCCTCGGAATCCGAATTCGTTCGAGAACATACTACTTTCCGTCGTTCAAACTGGCGACGTTCGAATACGCATCGCATTTTCACGAGAATTCGAGTCAAACTTCGGCTCGGACCACGGATGCCGCACTCAAATCGAGTACGACACCAAGTGCGGGGAATTTATACGACACATCGAGCAGCTGAGTCATCTCTTGGGTGTTGTGGTGAATCCGAGCGGCGTCGAGCCACCCAAAGGCTCTTTTGAAGTGTTCATCGAGCTCTCGCGGTCGCCTGGGGCGTCTCCAGTGTCGATTTTACTGCATTCGATGGTCATGACGTCCTGTTTTCCCAGCCGTAAGGACTTCAAGGCGAAGATTGTGGATGTTATCACGCACGAAGCGCGCAGGTAAGTGATATCGAGGCGAGCGTGTGCCGAGTTTACCACTCACTGTAGTTATCAATACTCAGGTCTCCAGGTGAGGAAGTCGTCCAGCAAGCAGTTCGGCATTTCCTCTCACTCGCGAGCCAGGCGAGAGACAGCCGGGAGCGGGTATTCATGGAGTCGGTGATCAATCGGAAAGCTCTTATCACCGAGAAACGTATCTTGGCCGTGTTTCAACGACTCGGCTTCCATTTCTCGCCCGCAGAGCTACACGAAGTCATCCGTACGTTCAAGACCATGCAGGTAAGTAAAGTAATCAAGCACGCAGGAACTGACACGAGACTCACTGCTTCTATTTGACATTTGACTGCCTCAGGATGAGTTTCTTCGCCATCAGAATCGAATGGAGGACATCCCAACCATGTCGCTGATAGCACCTACATCTATGGGCATGTATCGGCTCCCACTCATCCACCGCGTGTCTCTCAGCTCCATCACGCCTTCCGAACGAACAGCTTCTCGTTCGCCGTGGAGCTTCGTGGCTATCATGCTCAACTACGACTTGCAGTTACTCGACTTTATCCACGAGGGGTGCCCCGAATCAACCTATGGAAGTGCAGCCTACGCCCAATCGAGATATCTCCATGGAGGGTTTGTGGATCGGCTGAGTCTACAGATCTCGGAGCTGCCAAGCCACGTTTACTGCGTCGTCATCAGTCTGAGAAGACATCATCCAGACCACCCATCGACAGTATCAAAGGACAGCAACAACCACGGCCATCGGTCGGCAAATGAACACGAGATCAGTGAAGATAGTGGGTCCACCATACTCGTGCAACTCGAAAATGGTGAAACACTGCAGCAGTTGGCGCAGTTTGAAACGCGATCGACTTCCGACTGCAAATGGTTCTCACTAGCTGCTCTATATCGAAGCAGAAAATCAAAACTGTGGCGGTTCCAGGCGCTCGGGGGAAGTACTCAAGCGGCATCAATCCATTCCGGTCTCGAAGAAATGAACGCGATTCTCGTGGAACGGCACATCGTCCAAGTCTATGAAGTCCGCATTTCGTACGAAGACGAGCCCGTCTTCACAGAGTTCGCTGGCCGCTTTTCCAAGAACATTCGATTCGGACGCAACGGCAAAATCGTGATGCATCCAAGAGAAAAGGCTACAGAGGAGAAGCTTTCTGGTGACGCTGGTGACCGAGCGGGTGATCTCGCTGCTTGCCGACCTGCCAAGTTCCAGGTCGTGCTGCGTATCCAAGGAATGGACAGAGATATCAACGTGTATCAGCACAATGACAGCGCAAGCTCGCTACCCACCGTGCAGAGCATTTGCCGCAGTATTCTTCGCACGCTTGCGGAGCACGGGATCAAAGAAAGCCTGCAGCAAAACCCATTTATCGCCGGTGCAAAGAAGCTCAAGCGCTTGGTGACCATCCGCATCACGTCCGAGGATACGAATACGCCTGTCGACCATGCGTATGTCTTCATAGAGAGGAGCGTCGACAACCAGCACGCAGTCGCGAGTTTAGCGAGCAAGATTGTACCCACACTCACGATGGGCTCTCGCCTGGTGTCCATTCGCAAGCGACTACAGAAGAAGAAGTATTCGGACGAAGTCAAGCAAGCCGCGCGCGAGTTCGTATTGAAAGTGATTGATCTCGGCACGCGCTACGCGATCGTCAGTCTACGCGACGCGAAGCTCGTGCCGATCGTGAACTCCCGTGCTCTGTTACGGCGCGCGATGCGCCACCGACGAGAGATGATCACTCGCCGGATCTTAGAGGCCATGAGCGAAAGCGAGCGCTCGCGTATCTACTCGCGCAATGGTCCTATTCGACTCCAGCAGCTATTGCGACCGCAGCTGAGCTTCTCAAACAGTGAGCGGGAGCTTGTGAATGAGATTGTCGAGATGGAGATCGAGAATTTCCGGCAAGAGCTTGGCTTGGTGGAGACGAAAGAAGTCGAGGAGACTCCTCAAGATCATATTGAGGAAGTGTGGCGCAGTCAGATCAAAGATGGTCGGTCGCCGTCCGTGGTCTCCGTTAACGACGACGACCAGCCGAAGGACGCGAAAGCTATCGAGCTTATCAAGAAACTAGCAGGAAATTCGCAGAATACAGCGGACGCGAAGGAGCCGAAGAAGCGGTCGTTTGTCACCAATGACAAGGGCGTGGTGACGTGCCACCTCGCGCCGGGATCATACTCACTGTATGTGTTCCACACGGACTACTTTGAGTGGACCTCGCTTGCTGTGGTGTTCCCAACGGTGAATGCCTCTGGGTTGTATGGCAGCTCGCTGTCTACATCAGCGCCACAAGAGATCGTGATCCCGTTGGA
Source organism: Pythium brachiatum (assembly GCA_023337615.1). Lineage (NCBI taxonomy): Eukaryota > Oomycota > Peronosporomycetes > Pythiales > Pythiaceae > Pythium > Pythium brachiatum. The sequence continues at coordinate 14,021 of JAADXI010000120.1, read as the reverse complement.
GACGTTCAAGTGGTCCTACGGCATCCAGCTCGTGGATTTCTACCAGCAACACATACAGAAGCTCGTGGAGGGAGTGCCGATTCTCATCACCGACAAGTGCACGTCGGAGCAATTGATCGTCAAGACCCAGGCAGACGGCAGCGTGGCGTGGGATGTCCGGAAGGGGATCTATTCGATCCGAGCACTCACTGAGAACACGTCAATTGTCTACTCTGGCTCGAAAAACGTCGTCGTCGACGGCGGCCGCTACCATCCTCCTCGAACGATATTCATCCCCGTGTTACTTGGGAAGACAGCGATCCAGCTCGTGGTCTGCAGTGCGCTATCAACGCCAACGGCGTCATTCGAGTCGCTGTCTGCGGCAGTTCAGTTTTTCAGTGACACAGAAGCACCTCCAGAGAAGCTACCATCGAAAGTGATTCCAGAGACGGAAGACCCAGCAGGAGAGCTTCGCGCTGCTGGTGCATCCAGCATGGAGCTCAACTCGTCCAGTACATTCCAGCTGCGGCCGGGGAACTACACGCTCAGTATTGTGGCTGAGGGGTTTTTCGCGTACTCCTCGCTACTGAACGCTCCATGGAATGCGAATGGGTCGCTCAGTAGCCGAAATGTGGTCGTCTTGTGTCCGATATTCACGGCAGCACTCGAGTACCGAGTTATCTTCTCGTCCGCAAATGCAACGGGCGTGATCGATGCGATGCTAGACGTCAAACTCAGCCAGGTGAGTGTTTTTCGAACTCTACTATGGATCAGCACTGGGCTCATGACATGAATGCCGTGGATGTAGGCGGTTGTGAGAACGCACTGGGCTCACGGGACCCAGCAGTCTGACGACGAAGTTGAGTTCCACGGATCAGCCGTGATGGATGCCTGCGAGTTTCAAGCCTTCACTCTTCGTTGCTTTCCAGGTAAGTCGTCGTCTCGGCTACTCCTCATACTTCCGTTCCTCTCATTCTAACTGTTTGCATAGGGCGATGCTACCAGTTGCGGATCGGATCCACTGTGCGCGAGCGACGCCAGTTGCAATATTTGAGTCCTCGGGTCCACGTGTACGCGAGCACGGGCCTCATTTTCGATGCGACGCTGCACGATGATTTGGACTGGAACGAAACCTGTTACTGGCAGGCATGTGAATGGAATGCTCGAGGCGAATTCGTGGAGAAAGACAAGGAGCTAGTAGAGCCAGTGGAGCCAGCACCTGCAGACACCTAGTCAATTCGGCAATGCACGAGCAGGCATTTCTCTATTGTTGATTACGAGCTTAAGAGCTTGCAGCGAGTGTGGCCAAGACGTCGTCACACGCCTCGACGAGATCGAGCTGGTCGTCGCCTATGGCATTCTCGTGCAGCTTCTTGATGGTCGCCGTGAACTCCACGGTGTCGATGGACGAGCGAAGTTTGTCGTCCTTCACGAGCGAGTTGAAGATGGCGAGCACGAGCAGCACGGCGTCCATGTCTTCGGCAAAGATCGGCCACGACGACAACGAGTTGTGGATCATGTGGCCCACCAGTTCCTGCGAGGACGAACACACCTGAGCAATGTAACTGCGGATTTGCACATCATCACGAACAAGCTGCTCGACGATACTCAGGCTGTGGAAGCTTCGGTCAGCACTGGTCTCCAGCAAGATGTGGACGAACTGCACGACCCACGCGTGTTCTTCAAGCTGAAGAAGGCACAAGAGACGAGTCAGCGGCAGCCTTTTGTGGGATTGTAAAGCGAAGATACCTACCGAGAACGTGCCGGAGTGGGAGCAGCTCAGAAGAATACAAGCAATCGCACTGAGTCGCTCGCGGAGAGCCTTTCCCTTGCTGCCGCCTCGAGTGATTGACTGCAACAACGGCGTCGCGAGTTCATCGGCAACTGATACTAACTTGGATCCAGCGCCAGCAGCAACACGCGCGATACCGACGACAATGCGGCTGGAGGCGACCTACGTTGGCAAGAAAGAGAATCGTGTGAGGTTAGAGTTGGGCTCGGCGTTGAACAAGGCTCAATTGATCTCGACTCACCTTGGAGTATCGATCAAGCTGCTTGACAGCGCGCAAAAGCGGACTGATCGTCGCGTCGACTGCGGTCTGGAAGCTCGCTTCATCCAGTGATTCACGCGCGACGTACAGCAGATCGCCCTGCACGCGTGGGTCAGCGAGCTTGTCCACGACGGACGAGACGAACTCCTCCCGCTCTGCGTTGAAGCCATCGGTGTGGGCGGCATAGTGGATCCACCACACAAAGGCCTCAACAAGCACGTCACGGATGCTGGAGCATGTGGCCTTGATGGAGCGGAGTTCCGATGGCTCCACATCAAGCGACTTGAGCGCAGTTGTGAGTCGTGGCATGACTTCCCTAAGCGCGCTGAAGATCTGCTGCTCAAGACCGGCAGGGATCGCATTGCGGAGACCGGAGTCACGCACAGCTTCGAGGTACGCGAATGCCAGCTCAAAGTCGGAGGCTTGACGAAGTTCCAGCGACTCCAAGCTGGTGAAGAGCGCGGTGAAGATCGACTGGCGAGCAGCGACGTGCTGGTGGATCGCCAAGCCTGCGCAGATGTGGGGCATGTTGGCAAGCACACCTCGACGTCGGTTTTCAACGGCCAGCCACGCGGCGAGCGTCTCACTGAACGCGAGAACGCACGCGTCGCCGGGCAAGACGAGGCTCTTGATGTTGGACGCGTCGTCGTCTTGACGCTGCAGAATGTGGATGTTTTCCTCTTCGGCGTCTTCCTTGGACGTGTTTTCACGCGCGAACTCCGGCATCGGCAGCAGCGCGAACGCCGATCTCGTTGGCGCTGGCAGCTCCAAGTCGAATAGCACAGCGATCGTCGTAGCCAGCTCCGTCGTGACACCTTCAGAGATGGCTGGCGCGAAAGTAGGAGCGAGCTGGAGCAGTGCAGGGACGAGTTCCAGGAACACGGCCTTGTGGATGGCTGGGTGCGACTGGATCGCGACGGTGAGCTGCTCACACGCCGGTCGGAAGAGGTGATTCACAAGCATGACGCTGTCCGCACCACACGGCGACGTGAACAGCGAGAACAGCCAGCGCAGATCGCTCTGCACGTCGTCAGCCGTACGGTGGTCGCCGAACGACTCGAGCAGACGCGTCTTGCCCATGAGCGAGACCATCTTGAGGCCCAGCATCGGCTTACTCCACACGGGGAAGCGAAGCACCGAGTCAAACACGGCGTCGAACTGGCTCAGCAATGGCGTGATGGCGTCGCGCTCCGTCACGTATCGAATCGTCTACAGCAGCAAGGACGAAGAAGACGTCAATACTTGCAGGGAGAGATGTTCGTATCGCTAGACGTACCAAGGACGACGCGGAGATCAGCGTGCCCAGTTCAATCTCCTGCTCATCGTTCAGCGTCAGGTTCTCAGCAGAGCCGCCCACGAGATCCGCTGCCGCGGTCTGCAGTTCGCTCAGCAGTTGCTGCACAAACTGCGTCGTCGCCTCCAGCCCGACTGACGTCGAGTGCACGCGCTCCTGCACAAACGCTGATGCGTACGGAGCCGTGAGTCGCGTGGTGATGGAGATGGAGACATTGCGACTATGAACGACGTACCAGCGATGCCTTGGCCGCGCGTGCGCGTGAGCTGCTGCGCCAGCGGCCGCGGCGATCGAGTCGTCGCCATTGCCATTTTGCGATTGATGAGCTCCATCAACGATGCAGCCTTTCTCCGTACCGTACCTTTCATATCAAATTCTCTATCGTTTAGCGTACCTTCCTAAAATGATATTGGTTACTCTCTCCATTCCCGGTAAGTTATCCGTGCACTCAACCCGGTCGAATCCAGCGATCCTTCACCCCTATCCCCTGCAACTCACGATCTCTCATTTCAGCCAATCAGAGCCGTTATTATCTGCCCATTTTCGAAGTTCTATGGTCGCAAGAGAAAAGCCAGAACTTTGGAATCGTGTGGAACCCAACTCACGAATAGAGTGGCTGCGCTTTTGGGCCGCGGACTCCGTGTGGACTCAGCAGCCATCCCCCAACAGACCAACCAAACGAACCACCATCCAATACAGTGCACGTCATGGTGTCCAGCACGAGTGCTGGCAGCGATTCCGCTGGTATGACGCCTCGCGCTACCGACGTGGATGTGGACGCTGGCAAGACGTCCGCGCTGTCGCCCTCTGCGGCGTCCGCGGCGCTGCAGTCGCTCAAGTCGCAGACGCCCCGAAGTTCCAAGCGCGACGAGTCCGGCGCGAAATCGCCAGCTGCTGAGATCACACACGGTGTCACTACTAATGGTGACTCTACGCGTCTGCGGATCCAGGCTCCGGACGCGGTCTCTGGACGAGGATCTTCTGGATCCAGTGTTGGAAGTGCTGGCGCGATCGCTGGACCAGCGTCCGTGTCGCCGGCGTCCGAGCTGTCGTCGCCAGCAGACGACGGACTGGACACTCCGGACGGCGGGGAATCCAGAGCCAAGCGACGTCGCCTGGCGGATGATGGAAGCTCCATCATAACTGGTGGAGCGTCGCCAGCGTCCGCAACGCCACCGCTGTTCCTGGAGAAGACGTATGAGATGCTGGACAAGTGTTCGGCCCAAGTGGCGTGCTGGGCGCCTAGCGGCGATAGTTTCATCGTGAAGAACCCGGCTGAGTTTGCCGAGCACGTGATCCCGATCTACTTCAAGCACAAGAACTTCAGCTCGTTCGTGCGGCAGCTGAACTTTTACGGTTTCCGCAAAGTGCGTGTCGTGGATCCAGAGATCACAGGCGGCGTGGACCCCAAGGACTGGTGGGAGTTCCGCCACGACAAGTTCCTGCGCGGACGCAAGGCGCTGCTCAAGGAGATCAAGCGCCGCTCTATGCCCAGCCACGTGAACGCCGCCGTCTCGCCCGGGGGACCTGACTCCGCAGGCCGCACGCTCGTAGACCGAGCTGAGCTTGAAGAGCTGCGGGCTGAGGTGCTGTTGCTGAGAGAGCAGATCCAGACGCTGAACAAGCACATGTTCAGCGTCATGCAGATCATGATGATGCGGAACGGATCATCCGCGCCTGGACCTGGATCGGCGCCAGGACCAGGACCAGTCTCTGGATTCGCGTCTCCGCATCATCTCCACCACCCGCACCTCGTGGCTCCACAGTACTCGTTCATCTCTGGATTGCCCCCACCACATCCTCCTCAGCCCGTCCACAGTGGCCCAGCAAGTATAAAGGGAGACAAGCGAGGCGGCCCAGCAACTTCAGCAGCGTCCGCATCCACTCCGACATCCTCTGTTCCGTCGTCCGGAGGGTACGGCCTGCGTCCACTGCCGTCCATCAGTGGATCCAGCATGTCCTCTGGATACTTCCCGGCGCTGGTGTCAGCCGCGGACCACGCCATGGACTGGGACGCGTACGCTCGCCACGCGTTCCAGTCCGGCCACGTGATCCACACACCGCGATCCAGTGGCCCGCAGTTGTCGCCAGCAGACACCGTCACCGCGTCGTCCGTGCCAGCGGTCGTCGGCCTCAAACGATCCAGATCCCAGCCAGTCCCGACCCCGACACCGCTCTCGCCGTCCAGCAGTGTAACCTATCTAAAAAATCCAGAGGCGGCGGTACGCCACATGAGCATGCTGGTTACGCACATCCGAGACGAGTTACTCCAGTCGATCATCGCACGCACACTGGGCTTTGTGCGAGCACGACCGCCGTCTACAAGTAGCTCTTCGAATAAGAAAGCCGAGGCAACGCCTGAAGTGGAAATGGTCGCGGAGGCCGTGGCGTGCGAGATCCAGCACAAGCTGGACCAGATCAATGAGGCGGAAGCCGCCACGCAGGGCATGCAGCTAGGAAGCTGCACGCCCTCGGAGACCTCGCACATGTATCGTGTGGAGATCCTCAAGTTCGTGTCGAAAGAACTGCCCCGGGCGATGCAAGACGCCGTGGAGAAGCGGCTACCGGCACCGACAAAGAAGGCGTTGGACCGGTCGCTGCTGGCGCTGATGGTGCAGAAGGCGCAGGCCGCGTTGGAGCGTCAGATGCGGGTGGAGACAGCAGCGAATACGTCTCCGAGTGGCAGCAATGGAAGCAGCAACGGGGGCTCCAAGTGAAGAACGAGTGAGGAAAACAGAGACACAGTATTTTTTTGAAGGGCCTGTAAATAATGCAAATGGTATTAGTATCGGAATTCGATGGTTGTCTATGGCATCGGCAGCTCCTTCAAGAGCTCGTCGTCCTGATATGCTCTGCGCAGAGTCTCCATGTCGACGGTGGACGTGAGGCGAGGTTTCCACTTGCTCTTGCCGGGGGTTTGCTTCACGAGTGCGTAGCACTCAAGCGAGCCAAGGTGCTGCTGCATCTCTTCCTGACGGAAGCGAGGAATCCACGCGAGCTCGCGTTGAGCCTGCAAGTCCTGCAGCTCCTCACACACATCATCCAGTGAGATCGTCGTCTTCTCACTTGGCGCGAGACGAGTGATCGCGTAGAGCAGGAGCTTGGGGTTTCGTGGAAGCTGTTGGATCTGCTTCACCACCGTCACCTGGGAGGCGATCGCTGCGCTGGTGAGCTGCAGCACGTCCCGGATAGCCATGCGAGCTGGGCCTGGCTGGGACTTCTCCTCAGCTGCTGCAATGCAGGCACGGGCACACTGCTGCAACAGACTCACTGCACGACGCGCGTCACCATCCCGAGCCGCGATCTTGCGGGCGATCAGCTCCATCGCTCGCGGTTCAATGGCCTCGCTGGTGATCTTCTTGTCCAGTCCTGGGTTGGCGGACCGAATGTGGTTGGCCAGAATATCCACAAGTTCTTCGTGTGAGTACGACGGGAACAGCACGACGCTCGTCGGATTGGGGTCGTGGGCCAGGAACTCGGCGATCTGCGCGTGCATGTCGACGCCGTTGAGGATGCCGATGAACCGCAGCGTCGCGTTGGGCAGATGCGCCCAACGCACGAAGAACCGCAGCAGCGTCTGGACTTTGGCTTGGAGTGCGTGAGGCAGTCGCACCAAGTGGTCCACCTCATCCAGCACAAACACGCACTGCGACGACGTGGCGTGGCGGAGCACACTGCTCTGGAGGAACTCCTCCAGCTCCTGGGCGTCCTCCAGCGATGGCAGGCGGCTCTTCAGGTGCCCACGAAGCTGTTCGTCAATGCCTTCCAATAGCTTCGCAGGCGACGTGAACGTGCTGCAGTTGACGCGGATAACACTGGTTGTAGCGTGGCCCAAGGCCACAGAAGCTACACAAGACGACTTGCCCGTGCCTGGCGGGCCGATCACGAACAGCGCGCGCGCGGGCGACGCCTGCGAGAAGACCGTATCGATCTGTTGGCGCTCGTCCGCTCGACCAACGATCACGTTGCCGCTCTTGCTGCTGTTGGCCACGCGCTTCAACACGCTCAATGGAGACGCGCCCACTGCCGTCTTCGCACTCTCAACCGCAGGCGCGGGAGTCTTCACAGCCACAGGCGCAGGCGTGGCCTTGAGCTGTTTAACTGGAGACGCTGGGGTCTTGTTGGCTTCATGGTCTTCGGACGCTGTGGTGTAGTTGAGCGTACGACGGATCATGCGTTCGGCTCGGGTTTTCGTTGGCGACGAGGACGCGCCGCGCGTCGCAGCGGAGATGCCAGACGCGCCATCCTTGGTTTGTGCGTGCTGCTTCTTGACTGTAGGCGACACGGCGGGGAGTTTGCGCTTGCGCGTGCACTTCTCCGGGGTGATGAATGAGACTTCGGTGGGTTCCACCGCATTGCTGGAGGCCGCAGGCGGCGCGTTCGACGCGGCAGAGGATGGAGAAGTCGACTGGGCGGTGTGTTGGCGACTAGAGGCCGCGATGTCGGCAGCAAATGCAGCCAGGCGGCGGTGGTTCGCCGTCGCCTCATTCCATGCATTCTTCTGTGCTCGTGTCAGCATTCTGTTGGCGTTGGTGGCGTCGGCGTTGGCGTTTCAAGCGTTTTGTTGGTAGGAATGACCAACAACTGAAGCAGTCACCGCACACACACAACGAAAACGTTGGCGATCCTCCAACAAAACTGAAAGCGCGGGCAAAATGATGGCGCCAACGCCTTTTCGACCAATCGCATGCGTGCATTTCTTCCCGCCACAGTGTGGATTCTCCTAAAACCGTGGTAGAGATTTCCCAATTTGAGAAGATAATCGAATCGTGCTTTTGATGCCTCAACTTATCTTTCATTATTTTACAGGTGCTTCAGCTGACTGGCGTCCGTCTACTAGCTTCTATTCTATTCGCCTCTGCGGTTGATCGTAGGCTCACATCTTGAGGCAATACAGGCAGCTCGAGTGCTCCTGTTCATGCTGGTGGTGGCCATATTCATCTTCGCCATGCTTCATCTTCATTGCACGTGCATCGGCGATTCGCTGGAGGTGGCTGATCCGTGATGTGAGCAGTGGGTGCGAGGTGTCGCCCAGGTAGTTGCCTTCCTTCGTGATGAGACGCGTGTTCATGAGTGACCGTAGCTCGCAGTTGTGGGAGAGTTTGCGTTGGAAGCAGTGGATGCCGCCGTTGGCAAAGCCGCTTTCGGCAGCGACGTGGTCAGCCTCGTGCTCTAGTCGCCACGAGAGCAGCATGTTGCCGCCAATGAGCCCGACACAGCCGAGGATGGACGCGGCGAGTTTGTTTGGGATCTTCTTAATAGCGTAGCAGCTTGCCACCACCGACAGCGGCAGAAACGAACCGGACAGGACCGAGTGGTTCCGTGCGATGTGGGCGCTCTCATGGGCCAGTACGAAGTCGATCTCGTCCTTGGTCGGAATCTCGCCCGGGAATTGTCGCCGCTGCTGCTCCGTCGCGTAGAAGGCGTCGTACAGATCTAGTGGCAGCACAACACAAGCTCCTCGCCAGCCAATCGTGGCATTCGATCCTAGCGATGCGCCGGATGTTTCCTCGCCGATGCGGATCGACAGGTTCTCTGGATTCTTCACACCGACACGGGCCGCGATCTTGCGCACGTTGATAGCAAACGAGTCACTGCGTTCCAACGGCACCGAGTCCGCACCCTGCGCGAGCTTGAGCGAGAAGTCGCTGGTCGGCTCGGCCAATGGATACGTCGAGAACGCGTACATGACCAGCGCGGAGGTGCCGACGAATCGGCGGGTGAATGCAGCAGTCGACATGATGGAGATAATACGCTTTTTCGCAAGTGCGAATGTCTCGGCGGTCGCCATCGCGAAGCTGGTGCTGGCTGCTGGCTGGGGCGCCATGCTCGCGCTGCGCGTCTATATGTCAAACGGCGCTTGTCTCTTGTGTCCGCTAACTGCAAGACGTCCACCACGCTGTGTGAGATGATGGCTGGATCGAATGCGTGATGGGTGGCTTCACAGTTCGTGTCTCTTGGGCGGTGCTGTAGACACGGACTGAGATGCGGCTGCGCTGCTATGGCACCAAAAAGCCCAATTTAGCAGATACCGCAGCGACGCCTGAAGGCTTGTACGTGACTGGTGGTGCGAGGCGTGGACGAGGAGCGTACGCGCTCTAGGAATGAGCTGCTCGATGGGGAGATGCCGCTGGAAGAACGTTAGGAAAATGGAGCCATGTCATGAACGACACGGACGGCCATGCGTGGCCCACGGCGGGCGAGTCCAAGGCTGACGTACACAACCATCACTCTGTGAAACGTGTGTGCCGGACGTGACGCTATGCTCTCCGCCAATCAAATCGCAGAGAATCGGGCCAGAAGCCAGCGCGCATCTTTGAAGTGGTAGAAATATGGTGTAAACACATGTGTTAATCGGTCAAAAACGGTCGGAATGCGACTGAGGATGGTGTTTTGGGTAGGTGTGGACACTTATTTTGGGACAGAGGTCTCTGGTTGGTGCGTCATGCATGGCACGAGGACAACTACAATGCGGACGCGCCGATGACAGAATTCACGAGCTTGCCGATGCGTTCCACTTCAATCTCCATGACGTCGCCCGGCGCGAGGTACACTGGTGGGCTGCGAGTAAAGCCCACGCCCTACAAAAGCAACCAGAACAGCACGACATAAGTATCCTCAAACAAGCAGCTCCACACAAAACAAAGTCCACTAGTAAACGCACCTCAGGCGTGCCCGTGAGGATGAGAGTTCCACGAGACAGAGTCATGTCCTGGGACAACTGACTGATGATCTCCGCCACGGAGAAGATCATGTCGCCGGTCGACGACTTCTGCATGCATTTGCCGTTGAGGTAGGTGGCGATCTCCAGTGCCTGCGGGTCTGGGATGACTTCTGGTGTGACGAGAACCGGGCCAATTGGACAGAACGTGTCGAAGCTCTTTGCGCGACACCACTGGCCTCCACCCTGCTTGCCCTGCCAGCGACGTGCCGAGATATCGTTCGCGCACGTGTAGCCGCCGACGTACTTGAGCGCGTCCTGGACGCTCACGTTCTTGCAAGTCTCATTCAGAATCACGGCAAGCTCGCATTCGTAGTCCAGCTCTGGAGGATCGGATGCGATGCGAGGGATGACCACGGGCTCGTTGGGATCCTGCAGGGTGTTCAGGCCCTTGGTGAAGAGCACGGGGGTCGGAGGCTCGGGCATGTTGGTCTCCTTCGCGTGCTTGCGGTAGTTGAGGCCAATGCACAGGATCTGGGAGGGAACCACTGGCGCGAGAAGCTTCTTGATTGTGGCTTCCTTGCCCGTGAACGCCAAGCTGCCCAGCGGATCATCGTTCTCCACAAGGCGAACGGTCTTGCTGTTGTCGGCGACTCGCTGGCCGCAGCGGACGGAGCCGTCCGTGTCGAGGAAGCGAACGAGGTGCGTGGCGCGCTTGCTGCTGTTAGCAGCCGTGGAGAAGCCCATGCTGACGTTGTACAATGCGCGACGAGGTCTGAGGACCATGGGGTGATTCCGGTGGCGACACGATCCGTTCGATTCGTATCTTGGCTCTGGACGAAGAGCAACACATATTTTAAAATAGTGTGGATCACATAACTCTGAGATCATCACCTTCCTAACATGATTACGTGTAGCCATATCTGTTCAAGATCTCCCGAACCGGAGATGGAAATTCCAGAGTCTTGTGGCGTGGACATCCGAAGCCTTCGTACGCGTGGGTCTGTCCAGTGCGCGAACCAGCCCAGAATGTGCACACGCTCCAAGGGCGGAAGTAGGTCTGGATGTTGGTGGCATTTCCGAAGTCTTCTCGCGCTGGCTGGAGCATGGTTGCATGGGGCAGAGAGTGTACATCTTGCCGATATCTGGGGACTCAGTCCGTGGCGACTAGTCGCTAAGAGCGGATCAGCAACACTTCGATTTGGGACCATACAGCTTTAATCAAAGGGGCACAAGTGGTATAGTGCAGCTTTGTAAAGGAGCTCTCTACAGGTGGGCAAGTCTTGACTTGCTCCAGCTAAACAATGTCTAGTCGTGCCTAGTCCTTACTGAGCCTGCCGCAGCGACAATCGGCAATGTATCCAAGGCTGTGCGCATGGATCATGGACCGTATCAAAGTTATGTAAACGATGGAGCATGAAGTCTGCCACGCGCGGACCTTCAAATTCAACACGGTCCTTGACGTCCACCTCCACCTGATTGTGAGCCATTCTCCTTGAATTCTCTGCGCATGTTCGTATCCTCCGACTAAAGAAGCGCTCGCTTTCCGAGCGGCAGCCACGAAGCAGTGGCTTCAGCGCCGTCAACAACTTGTTGGCGTCTCCACAAGGTTTCATTGGCGCGGTGGCAAGCTGAGACCTGGGATCTCTGCTAGATTGTCCTACAGTACCGTGTGATCGCTTCAAGATCCGAATTTCCACATGACACTCGTTGAACACCAGCCGAAATCCAGTATTTCCACCGTTCAGAATCAACTGCCTCACGTAGCTTACTGCTTTTCACCACAGTGTACAGTACTCTCGTTGAAGATCCTAGCTAGTCGGACGGACACCGTACAGGATCTTTTTATCGGTGGGTCGTTCCATTCCCAGCGGAAAAGGCTGGACACGGGCGAAGCACCTGGGAATCTTCCCAGCCGATGGGTGCTATCTGTACATAATATCCAAACGAGCGAATATCGGAAGACGACGTGGAAGCCACCCGAGATACGACCTGCCAAACGCAACGTCGTTCGTTGAGCGAAACCTCTTGTATCCGCTGCGGCATTTTCGTGAAACCCAGTTGTGTGGCTGTGTTCCTTCCCCCGCAATGGATCTTCGTTGACGACAACTAGGAGTCAAAGGGCAACTGCTGTATTTCGATCCCGGTCAGCCGACACGGATCCGTCCATGGTATTATGATACAGCTCCACCTTGGATTGCGACTGATGCTTCTATCACTCACTTCTCCTCTTGCAGTCTGAATCGCACGCCATTCACAGTACCTCATCGACGACAAGCAGCAGCGATGAAAGCATCCCTCGCGGTCATTGGTCTGCTTGCGAATACTGTGCTCCAAGCGACTGTGCGCGCTCGCCCCATGCACGCTGGTCTCGACTACGAGCGGTACTTGCAGACAGAGGACGAGATCGGGAACGAGCTGGATGAGTGGCTCGCCAAGTACGAGGAGGAAGGCGTCGCCAATGGGTGGATCCCTTCAACCGACGATCGAAGCGCGGATGAAGCCGAGGAGGATCGCAAGCAGCGGTTCTTTCTCGCCAAGGAGCTTCTCCGGAAGCTGGAGAGCGAGAACCCGGAAGCCACGTTCTCCACTGACACACCGTTCACGCTGCTGACGGAAGACGAGTTCGCGACGTACGTGAAGAACGCCTACGTTGATTCCGGCGGTTCATCCTTGCGTGGTGCCGACGATGGTGTCGACGGCATCTTTGATGGAATTGCAAGACCTTATGGAGAGGAGACAACAGCGAATGAATCGGACCGAAGCGAGAGCGAGAGTAGTGGCAGCACGTCCGGCTTCCTGGACAATCTCAACTTCAACTCGTTCCAGGAGCTCGTGCGCGAGTACTTTCCAGGCCGTGACTCGCGTAAACTCCAACAAGGCGTGGATTGGACTAGCAGCGCGTGCAACGCGCCAGTCCAGAACCAAGGAAGCTGCGGCTCGTGCTGGGCATTTGCGACCATCGCGTCTGTGGAGACTGCCCAGTGTTTGGCTCGTGGAGGCAGCGTCACCAAGTTCTCCGAGCAGGAACTCACCAGCTGCGATCAAACGAACTACGGCTGCCAGGGCGGCGTTCCGCTGTACGCGTTCAAGAATATGAAGGCAAACGGAGTCTGCCTCAGTAGCCAATACCCGTACTCGTCCACGTCCGGCCGTGCGCCACAGTGCAGCAATTGCCAGAAGTACGCGTCCGGAATCAAGGCAGTCTACCGCGTGAGCTCAGTGGAGCAGTCGCTTCTCAACGCCATCAACCAGCAGCCTGTCGTCGTCGCCGTCGCTGCCGGGAATGCAGCGTGGAAGCAGTACACTGGTGGTGTGATTTCCTCCTGTCAGACCTCGCAAGTCGACCACGCCGTGATCGCGATCGGCTACGACGGCAACTCAATCAAGATCAAGAACTCGTGGGGCAACCGCTGGGGAGAGAGCGGATACATCCGCCTGAAGCGCAACACTGGTGGACGTGGAACCTGTAGCGTGTTGACCGACATGACGTTCCCACAGATGTGAGGAGCGTGAGACGTCCGGGGCGTGTGTGTGTACTTTCTAGATGCGTGGGCCTTGGATGGTTTCACCTGGCCAGATACTGGAGTTGTAAAATGAGTAAAACCCTGTCGTCAACACCACAATTAGTGTACTGTACTCAACGAGGCAGTTGCGGGCGGCCCTTCCTTTCACAGAGGCGCCGAGTTTCAGCAGCATGAAGCTCCACGGCTTTCAGCGGATCTTTTCGAGAGGAAGACGCGTCGCACCTTCGGCTCAGACTCAGATTCAATCTTCTGACTATGATATCTGATCGCCTCAGATGGCAGGGAACATCCGGTTCACATCTCGTTGTTGCAAATTGCGACTGTTCAGGACTAAGCCTCCATTATACGATATATCAGGACACTAAATAAGGTATAACACAGGCAATTGGTGTGGACCACACCATTCTGTGGTGCCATGCTTCGCATTTTCGGCGGAAACGGCAACCGAACAACAGACGACGACTTACCCACGACCAAAGTCACTACTTCCATCAGAGGAAACCCCAACG
>JAADXI010000119.1:0-41376 GCA_023337615.1 Pythium brachiatum | reverse complement strand
CTCTGTGGCAGAATGTGGAAGATGATGGAGGAATCCATGCGCTGCTCACTCGCTAGCGTCGCGTGTACCTACGGTGCCAACAGCAGACACCACCATGGAGGTGCTGGAGCTTCATGAGCTGCAGCAGCTCTGCCGCATGCGCGACCTGCCCTTTGCTGGCAAGACCAAGAGCCAGCTCATCCAGGAGCTCACCAAGCCAGCTCCCGCGTCTCCAGTGTCTCCTCCTGCGACGATCAATGACGCAGTGAATACTGTGGTGACACCTCCTGCGACGACCAACGCTGCCGTGAGTGTTATGGTCTCACCTGGCGGTTACGACAGCGACTACAGCGCGCTGGACACGTCGATGTTGTATTATCTTTGCCGCGTTCGCCGTCTCGATGACGAAGGCTCACGAATTGAATTGATTGCACGACTGAAGACGTCCGATCCACGGAACATGGTGCTACATGAGCTGGAGACCCCGTGTCAGAAGCGCAAGCTTTCGCTCGACGGATCACAGGCGGAATTAGCCAGTCGATTGATGCGGAGCATCGCTGGTGTGGCGCCAGAGCCCAAGAAACCAGCAACGACAAGTGTCCAGCGATTCAGCATCCGACGAGCTACGCTTGCGGCCATGCTCTTAACTGCTGAAGATGAGATGAAGATCGCCGCATTGTTTCCTGAAGATTATGAGCAGTGTACGCATTCGTATCTCCTGCAGATCTGCCCAAATCGCGGGATCGTTGTTACGGGCGAAGCTTCGAAAATCGAGTCGAGAGTCTCTAGAAGGCGGATCCGCGGTGGATGAGTCAGTCGCAACTGCGAAGTCTCTGTCTGTACAGGGGACTGTCCCAGTCGGGTGCGAACCAGGACATGATCGAGCGTGTGATGATCAACCTGTACAAGGCACACGGCCATAACGCACGCATTGTGCCTCGGCTCGAGCCTGACTTGAATCAAGAGCCGGTATCCAGCACGGTCGAGACGCACAGCCTCAGCTTCAGGAAAACGACGTCAACTGCTGCTGACGATGGCAACCACTCAGCGAAGCTGCAACAGCCCGCAGTGCTTGTGTCTTCAGCTGAGCGAGGACCCAGCCCGCGTGAGTCTGTCAGCTTCAGCCTCAGAAAGACTTCGTCCACCGGTGCAGGCGAACACACAGACTCGGACGGATTTTCTCAAGAAAGATTTGCTCCGCCATCATCGTTGGAGGTTCAGCAGGGACGAACGCCACTCGGTCAGTTTGCTGAAGACCCGTTCATGGAGATTTGGCGAGCGAGAATGGCTGAGTTGTGCCATGATCGTGGCTTGCCCGCGGAAGGATCACGAGACGAAATCGTTCAGAACCTTCTTGCCAGTGAGGCGGAAGACAAAGAAGCTCATCAAAAGCCTGACGAGGTGGCCACTCCATCGTGCAGTAGCCCGGTGGCTTCAGACTCTCCTCAAGCCCGACGCAGCAGTGGCGATGTGATGGATCCACCTGAAACCGAAGTGAGCCTGCCAAGTGGAAACCGGGATGAAATCCTCGGCTCACAAAGCGCGACACCAGCCAACGAGTCCAGCAGCCCACTTCAGAAACCATCATCGGTGGAGTAGCAAGTACCAGTGAAGACACCGGCGAAGGAACGGTGGGCTCAGCTGATTTTGGACCAAGTCGAGTCCTCGCCAAGCAGTTCCAGCGTCGCCAAGTCTGATGGTTTAACAACCAGGTCTGGCACGGCCGAATCATCAACGTCGCCGCTTCTATCTTCGCCAGAGACTGGGCCACTGAGTGTCGCGAAGCTCCGTGCCAAGCGCCTTGCGAAGATGGTTCTGGAGAACGATGACGACGACAGTGACCACAGCATCGCCAGCAAACACAGTCGCGATAGCGACTACGAGGACGACGATGTGGTGGAAGAAAGCGAAGATGAGTACGATGCGGATTAAATGCTGATGGACGAACTCGCTGATAGTCCACCGAGAAGAAGAAGACGATCACTGCCACTGAAGCCACAGCGAGCAGTGGTACAGCACAAGGATCCAGTGGGAGTGATGGAACAGCCACATCAAGCAGTGATGAAGCAGCCAAGCCTGACAGTGATGGAGATGCCAGGCCAAGCAGTAGGACCACACACTCTCCAGGTATTTAGCGACCACAGCCTCGAAAGCAAACACAGCAACGACAGCTGCTACAGAAACTACGGGAGCCAGTGGTGCAGCAGCCAGAGTCGACAGAGACCCAGCAGCCAGCTTCAGCGGTGACTCAACAGGAAGTACCAGCAGTAGTTCAGGAACCAGCTTCAGCAGTGACCCAGCAACCGACTCCAGCAGTGGCTCAGCAGCCAGCTCCAACAATGACTCAGCAGTCCGCTCCACCTGTGAACCAATACTTGGCTCTGATATTGAACCAGCAGCCAGCTCGAGAAGTGAACCATCAACCAGTCCTAATGGAAACTTCAGCAGAGACCCATTAGCGAGATTCTGTGACGGAGCAGCAACAGCCAGTGCAGCTGGACCACGACGATGACGAAGACGATGAAGACGACGACGGTCTATATAATCCGCACGCTTTCACACCACGGAGAGCAACAACTGTGCACCAGCCAAGCCAAACTGTGGAGCAACAAGCAGAGGAACAGAGGTCTCAAGTATCAATTCCACCGCCAAGTCAAACAGTACCATCAACGTCAGCACCGGAGCTTCCTGCATCCAAGGCCACTGATTGCTGCTACGTTGTGTACACGATCCAATCCTCTTCAAACAACACGTTGGCTGCACCCGAGTTCACGTTCTACAAGGTCATTGGCAGCGTCACGTCCGTGGTGAAGGAAGTCCGTCAGCTCTTCTTCGCAAACCACCCGGAAGGGTGGACGGAGGCCGCGTTCAAGTGCGCAGCATCGGGGAAACGTATCCGATCCGACTACGCGCATGGACTGCTCAAGCTCTCACTGGAATCGCCGTATCAGCCATGGAAGGCATTCAACGACGAAGGCGACGGATGGCAAGTGGATGTGTGCAAGATCGCTGGTGGAGACGCTCCTCTGCAACCTGATTGGTACATTGTCTACAACAAAAAGGCTCGAATTCCAAGTGAAGAAGCGGTCGTCCAGTTCTTCCCACCGGTCAAGACAGTGAACGCAGCGAACGAACTCGTGCGGCAGGTGTTTGCCGAGTCAAACAAGCAAGACGGGGCGACGCTCGAGCAGCTCAAGACCCACTACGACTACCACGGGCTCATCCGGCAGGCGCTGCGGGCCAATGGGATCGATCATGTTGTGGAGGCAGTGGCTGTCCCACCGAACAGCTACGTGTCCGAGGAAGACCCAGCGTCCGCAGTGGTGACCGTGTCGACAACTGGCTACTCCATCGACGAGAACTTCGCTGCACATGAACTGACGGTGACGGTCGAAGCCGTGCTGCAACCACACACCACGACTGTGAACACACTCATCACGACGTTGTTATACGACAAGAACCCGTACGGCTGGAGCCGCAAAAAATTTGTAAGGTACAGCCACGACTACAAAGGATCGCGTGCAGGTATCAACGTACAAGTCGACAGTAATGACGTGCTGCAAAGGGCGATCACGTCGCTGGGGCTCCCGACGTGGACGGTGGGTGGCCAGTTGATCAGCATGGGCAAGCTGGTAGAGCAAGCACGGCAAAGCCCGAAACACTCGGTCAACCGACAGCACAGGTGACGGAAAGCGGACCGCTAGTGCGCTTTGTGGAGCTTTGCCATCGCGAGGGCCTGCCTGTCTCCCGATCGAAAACAGGAACTGGACAGAGTACGCGTACAAGTGAAGCTATAGCCGGTGAGCTTGACCCCGGTAACCGACACACTGTTCTCCTTCCTCCAGAGGCTCTTCCCCGTTCGATCTCAGACCCCAAAGAGTTCAGGCTGCAAGCGCAAGTCCACGGACCAGTACAGAACAAAGGAATGGCTCCTGAGAATCGCATACGATCGGCTAGCTCTGATGGCGAAAGGCCACTGCACATCCATACGCTGCTCAACCAATCGCGCTACGACCGAGCTTAAGAGAAGTTTCCTGTCGAGCTGAGGGACTTGGACGGTCCTAGCTTGGTCCAAAAACTCAAAAGCAGGTTCAACATCTCGCATCTTTCGGCACCAGTAGCTCCTCCTGACCACGACCGTCAACGCCGCATCGCCGTCAACAAATGGAAACCGCGCTCTGATGAGCCCGCCCAGCAGCAGCCACAAGAATCAGAAGTCCGGCCGGGGTAAAGGCTCCAGCTCGCGCGATGGCTCCAAAGAACCCAAGCCACGTCGGCAGTTACTGGTTTCTCAAGCCCAAGTTGAAGGCATTGGGTCGACTGCCACGCCTACGACGTCGAAGCCGGAATCACCGCGGAAAGAATCGCTACAAAACCACCCGCCGGCCAGCAGCTCAAGTCGTCAGAACGGTCCAATTAATGATGCACCACTGGCTTAGAGCCGCCCTCCGCCTCAGAGTAACTCTTCTCAACTGGCAGCTACTCATCTGCATGAAGTGGTAGAGTTAGAGGAAGCAAACGCAGTTGAGCAGCTTTCTCATTGTGGGAATGTCACGCATCAAGTGGAGGATATCGAAGTCGAGGATGAAGAAACAGAGACCAAATCAGGAGACGACGTGGAGGACGATGAGTTCGACGAAGGGCTCTTGGATCCACACGCTGTGTCCCCACCGCGAAAGAAAGTTGCTCAGCAGTCTGCAGCGCTCTTGTAGCCAGCCTCACCAGTCGAACCACGCATAGCGGCTGTTGCCCAATCGCCACAGCCGCCTCGTTTCGAACCGTCAGCTCCAGCGATCGTTCAAGAACTTCCGTTTCAACTCCTCGTTCAACAGCTGACACCAGCCGTGGTCGGCCGCCTCGAATCGGAAAGCTGTCTTCGCGTGGACACCACAAACGGCATGCTAAGGCTCTCAGTGCAGCCGCCGTATCCGTTGTGGAAGGCTGGTGCAGTGCCTGTACCAACGGTCTCAGTAGTCGTCACGCAACAACGTGAGTGCTTCCTCGTGTGCAGTATCCGCACGTACATCCCAGCAACAGTATGCCTCCGCCCCACGTCGAATGCCATGAGCTGTTCCCAACGAAAGAAGCCGCGAACGCCGCGATGGTCAAGGTTTTCCACGACGGGTACCCATGGGATGACGAGACCCTCGCGCAAAATGGAGTCGCGGATCTCCCGATTGCTGGTCCCGATGTACTTCACTCTATGTGTGCGTTCAACGTCGATGGTGACAGTTGGCAAGTGGATGTGTGCAAGGTCGCAGGTGGCGACACGATTGGTTCATGGTGTACAACAAGAAGGCCAAGATCCCCAGCGAAGTGGACGCTGTCGACTTCTTGCCACCGGTCAAGACGCTGGACGAAGCGAACGGGCTGGCGAAGCGAGTGTTTGCCGCGTCCAACAAGCACGACACTGTCGCTGTAGAGGATATCAAGACCGAGTACGCTTCCAATGGACTTGTCAAGCTGTCGTTGCGTATGAACGGGACCGACCACGTTGTCGAAGCGATTGCAGTTCCACCCAACAACTTCGTGTCGGAGAAAGACCCAGTGTCTGCGGTTGTGATCATATCCACAACCGACTATGGGCTCAATCGGGACTTTGTGGTGGATCAACCGACGATGACGGTCGAGACCTTGGTGCCTGCGGATGTCTCGGTGGTGAGCGCGTGGGTCGAAGCCGTTGTCTACGAGAGAAACCCGTACGGATGGAGCCGCGAGGACTTCCACAAGCACAGCATGAGCTTCAACGGATCGCGGGCTGAGGTGGCGTTGGAGGTGGACAATTTGCTGGTGAAAATGTGGATTTCGCCCGTCGGGCTTCCAACGTGGGCACTGTGTTCCCAGTTCATCCGACGAGACAAACCGAAAGAGTTTCATGAGCTCCGACAAGTCTGCCATCCACAACCAGCACGTGTGTAGCTACCCCTGCCGATTTTGAGTTGTCAGTGAGAGTGGAGGACAGCCTGTACTAGAGATCTGTTACTCAGCGCCGCCAGTCGTGAACGTTGACAAGCAGAACGTCCCACCGAAGAAGCGCCTAAGCAGCTCCAGCAGCCGCAAGACCAGTACAAAGCGGACACGACCGGCACAGTCCCATTCTCATCAGCGGCGGGATGGTGGTCCCACACACATCAAGGAGTGAGGCCGAATGCCAACGAACCCCAATCTTGTGCTTGAAGTGAGCACCAAATTCACACTTCAACAAAATTGAAGCTCACCAAACAGCCAATGAGAGAGCTTGAGTTTCTGTGTCATCCAATCAATGAGATCTGATTAATATTCAGCGACTGTGATTGGCTGATGAATATCCAACCTGGATTTGGCTGGATCAAGAAGAAGACGACCACTTCAAAACCCTTCAATCACATCACCAAGAAGAGAATGGACGTGCTGACTTTAGCGGAGCTCCAGCAGCTCTGCCGCTGCCGTGGGCTGGCTGCTACCGGCAGTAAAGAGGAGCTCATGGAGCTGCTGATGCGGTCGTCCAAGTCCAAGGCGACGGATGAGAAAGGCCGCGGCAAGAGAAGCGCGCCTGCGACCACAGTGCGCACTCCCAAAGAGGCGAGTGCTACGCAATGTCTGAAGCAATACGACACCATGACGATCCCTCAGCTGAAGGATCTATGCCGACGGCGGTCACTGCCTGTGGGAGGTATCAAGGAGGATATTGTGGCTCGTTTGAAGGCGGGAGACTTGCGCGAGACGGGCGTTAGCCCGCCTGGAACCGGCGCGATTGTGGGCGTTGAGCAGTGTGCGAGTGAAAGAAGGAAGAAGGGAAGACGTACGGTAATGCCTGTGGTGAACGCAGCCAAGCTGCAGAGTGCTAAAGCACGGCAAGACGCCAACGATAAGCAGCCAAAGAAAGCAGCAAAGAGGAAGCTTGAGTTGAGTTCTCCAGACGCGTCTACGAGCGTGGTACCGGTAGCGCGATCTGCAGATGCATCGCCAAGTAAGCTGCTGTCCCAGCTTGTGACAAAGGAGACGATTCATCGACCAGCGACAACCGTGCTTAGAGGTGGCGATACGCCAAATGTGAAGGCCGCGGTTGGGAAGAAGCGGAAGATCCTCGAGCAAGCAAAGACAAGAACCACACCAGCGGATGCGTCTCCAATCCCAAACAAGTCGAGGAAGAGCAGCGCTCTGGGAGGTCCGTCGCCTCAACGGAAGAAGATGAAACAGCTCACGCTGGTCCAGTGTATCGCTGCCCAGCCACCAGCCACAATAGCTGCCAGCGAAGCAGTGTCTTCTACACATCGAACGAACGTCTACCTTGTCTATTGCATCGAACCGCCATGGTCGTGTGGAGTCGTGGCTGTCTTGTCAACGTGTGAGAGAGCCAACGCGCGTGTGCGTCAGGAGTTCTACGAGATGCATCCAGACGGATGGTCGGTCGAAGATATCGCTCGCCACACGAGAGCTGTGGACGTCAAGTACACAGACAAGCTGCTCACGATGTCGATGCTGCCGCCACACAAGACGTGGACAGTGGGGGCGGTGCCAGTGCCAGCATCTTCAGCCGACGTAGCGGCGATGAGAGAGTGCTACGTCGTGTGCAGTCGCCAGTCGCAGGCAGGGAAGGAGCCTGCGTTCAAATGTGAACACATTTTCTCGACGAAAGAGGCCGCCAACGTCTACATGAACATGGTATTTTACGACAAGAACCCGTGGAATTGGACGAAAGAGCAGTTCGCCAAAGGCAAACCAGTGCGAGGCCGACTCAACGACGGGATGGAGTCTTTAAAAAAGGAGGGGAGTGACGGAATCGTGTGGGACATTGTCGTGATGCCGGTGAAAGGAGGCGAAGCTCCATCGACGCAAGTCTCATCGATCCATGAAGCGTCTGCATGTAAGCCATCGTTGTCAGTGCTAAAAGCACGTGAGGCGCCACCACAACCGCCAGCAAAGGCGCCACCTTCGCATGAGCAATCGGCGGGTCAACCTGTTGTGCACGAGCCATCATCCCAAAAGTTGTTTGTCGTGTACACCAGCCATATCTTTCGACAAGAGCGGAGAGGACGCCGGAAGGAGTCCCAGTACGAGTTCTATCCGCCCGTGAAGACCGAGAAGGAAGCTAATGCGCTAGTGGAGGCCGTGTTCTACAAGCTCAACCCCTGGGAGTGGACCACGAACCAATTTGACGGCAAGCCGGTTGAAAAAACACATGTGCATGGCAATCTGAAGATCAGTGTATCCAACACAGATACGTGGGAAGTTGGCGTCGCTCCTGTGTGTAGGAGTGCTTACGCAACTGAAGGAGACCCGGCAGCAGAGATACTGGTGTACACCGTGCATGGCAACGAGATGTCGACGCTAAGGAAGCCTCCCGACCCGAAAGTCCAGATCGAGACGGTTCTTTCGCCTCACGAAGTCACTGGCTCACGCTTCGAAGAGCTCTTTTGCAAGTACAATCCCTACCGATGGGGCCGCCAACAGTTCCAGGACGAGCACTCCAAGGTCATGAAGACCTTCGAGGATGGTCTGTTCACGGTCTCAGTTACGCCAACTTCTGACGCGTCCTGGTCCATGAAGTGCACACCATTTACACACAAGACAGTACCCGAACTTTCACTTGAAGCCGCTGAGAGCTCCTCGCGTATCGCTCCTAGAATTGTCGTGAAAGCCGAGCCGGCAGCTTCGCGTCTCGCCGATTCGGCCGATTGGTTTCTGGTTTTCAGTACAAACAGACGCTGTTGGGACGCCCCCAACTACGATTTCTTTCCGATCGTGAGAACGAAAGAAGAGGCGAATGCGCTTGTGCACCACGTCTTCACAAAGGAAAACCCCTGGGGCGGGGAGAAAGACGAACTGGATCGCCTTGTGCGCAAGGCAAAGCGATCGGAACGGAAGGGTCTTCTCTCACTTTCAATCTGGGAGAACGAAGAAAAGTGGGCGGTGCAAGCTGTGCGAGTCGCAGGTGGGCCCCATCTTTCTCCCGATCTGGATCCAGGTGCAGTCGTTGTGATCCACAGTGCGTTTGGCTTCACGCCGGACGGCTTCCACGCCCCCAGAGAGCAGTCGTTTAAGATCCAAGCGGTTGCTGCGACCAAGGACGCTGCGAATGCGATGATGGAGAAGATCTTCTTAAAAAAGCACGGGTACGACTGGAGCATTGAGTCGATGCTCGATGGATCCGTTGGCTCTGGGGCGTGCGTCAAGAAAGAGATGCGGTGTGGTTTACTCCGGATGTCGATCAATCCAGACGACTCGGAGTCGTGGAGCGTCGAAGCCCAAGGCGTCGCAGCCATGGGCAGGACCGAGAAAGGCGGCTTCATCATCTACGAAAGCGAGGGCGAGGAAGAGGACGACGACGATCCGTGGTAAAGTAATCAAAGTCAAATTTGGCCTAAAATTAATATTTGCGGAGTTTTGCAGCAATTTCCGACCTAATAGGTCGGAAATTGATGCCTTTTTCACGTAAATACTCGATTTCGTCAGCTTGCTAAAACCCTTCTTTTAGCCTGAACGAGTGTGCCATCGCAATGATGCGCTGGACGAAGTGGACCGTCTCGTGAGTTCCCGCGTGGGCCGTGATTATCGCAATGGCGCCAGCCTCAGACAACCTGCTCACGCGCCTGAAGCCGTGAGTGCCGACGCTGCAGCGCCTGGTGCCGCCTGGCCATGGAGAGCGAGCTGCGGTGGTCCCCGTGAACGCTGTCCAGCCGCACGTCGTGTGGTTTGGTGGCCGCGCCATCTTCGCACAAGAAGAAGCTGTGGAGCCGCTCGACCGCGTCAGCGAGGCGCTGAGTTTGCTGGCGCTGCTGGCACGCGTGGGGATCTCCGTGTGGAAGCGCGTTATGGTGAAGATGTGGCCGGCCGATGACCAGCTCAGCGCGTGGCTCGACGATTTGCTCTTTACAGATTTTGCCATTGGTCTTGAAGTGACGCATCTCGCCGATCGGTGGAGAAACGGGATCGATCGCCTTCGCAACCACCACGCCAGTTCAGCTCGTCCAAGCGAAGAGTACTTGCAAGTTCGAGAGTACTTCGAGGAGCTGAGACCGGCGGAAGCTGCTGGAGAGGACTGCTTCACGAAGATTCGGTTGCGGATTGAGCTCGATGCTAGCTGGAGGAGACATCGCGACGTGGAGGCAATGCTCCAACACACTGGCAGTCTCGCCATGGCGGAGCGCGGGCAGGATGGGGGGGAGAGATTGCAATGCTGCTGCTGAATCAGCGAAGGGACCA
This sequence comes from Pythium brachiatum, assembly GCA_023337615.1. Classification (NCBI taxonomy): domain Eukaryota; phylum Oomycota; class Peronosporomycetes; order Pythiales; family Pythiaceae; genus Pythium; species Pythium brachiatum. The sequence goes on along the minus strand of JAADXI010000119.1, from coordinate 31,212 downwards.
CGGTTCACAGTCAGCAATGTGGATTTCGTGTCGGCCGCCGAAGTGACTTTGCGTGTAAGCGGCCTCTTGAGCCTGCAGCAGCTCACGCGGCTAGGCATCCGAGTGGGCCATCTCCCTCCGTCGCGCACGATCCCCATGGCAACCAGATGGCGACTCTACTGCATGCGCTTTGTGACGTCGCTGGCATTGGTGACGGCAGCAATCCTCACCAGCTTGGAGCTGGATCGATGTCGATTAGTGACCGGGCGAGTGGGGACTGCTGGAAGCCATGGCCGCCACGGCCCAGCACAGCCCGACAGTGCACACAGTGGAGTTTGATTTGGGCAATGAACACGCAGCGCGGGTTCGTGATCAACGCGACGTCTGGAGATGGGTCGCGTACTCGGTCTTTAGTCGCGACGCGGACCACAACATCCACACCCTCAAGTTGAGCCTCGAGAGATTCAAGAACGCGGAAGTCGATGCGATTCGTGAAATCCTCCAGGCAAGTAATCCGCTCGCAGTCTTGCAGCGATATATCGGCAAACCTCCGACGGTGAGCGCTCCACGGCAGCTCGTGGCGTCGAAGTTTATGCTGGGCGAACACTCTAGCAACAATGTAGTGCCGTTCCAGACAAAAAGTGGCATCGCGGTGCGTGTGCTGGAGACGCCAAAGGACCGCAGCTTCCCATGGTGGTCCGTGCTTCTCCCAGGCTTCGGGCAGGCGTTCGTTCACGAAGACGACGTACACTCAACGTCGACGGCGGCTCTTCTTCACGTGAATCGCCACCCTGCGACTGCTCCAAGCTTCCAGCATATTGAGATTGTCATGTCAGATACGTCTTCAGATCGAGTTGCAGCTCTACTCGAACTTATCGGCCAGAACACGAAGCGAATCGACGTCCAGAAATATTGGGGTGTTGGCATTGCGAACGAGTGGTGTGAGCGCGTGCTAGCTGCATGTCTTGGGCTCGAGGAGCTTCGCTTAGCCAACGGAAACATCGGGATGCTCGACATGTTCGCTGTTGCAGCTGAGGAAGGTCGCGTCCGATTGCGAGCGCTGGAGATTTCCGTTAAAACCGCAAACCGTGCGGCAAACGTGCGGCGTTTCTTTGACGCGATGGCAGATTCCAGTCACATACTACCGGGGCACTTACAAGTCGTCAAGGTGGCCACGACGCTCGACCGCACAAATGTGTCGGAGATGATTGAGCTGATGGTGCGGATGCTGCGTCAAAATCGTCGACTCGTGAAGTTCAATCTCGAAATGTCGACCCAAATCGGCGACCCGGAAGCTGTCGTCCCCCATTTGAAGACTGCATTTGCCGAATTCGAGACCGAGTCTCTCTGCATCTGCGCAGCGCCTCTTGGACTCCGCGAGAAGATTGCATTCTTGAGTGTCGTGGATCGAAGCTCGCGCGCAGCGGCGAGTCCCGCGGGCAAATTGGATGCCAGTGTCTTGGCCATTGTGTTGCAGTTCGCGGGAACGGGACGAATTCGAGATCTTCGTTTCAGGTACGACTCGGGTGAAGACGAGTAAATCTGTTGAAGACGTCGATCGATTCGAACAACTTGGATTCGTGGCGTTGAAGCTCCGGGCATGCCAAGTCATGGGCAGGCCCGAGAAAGGCGGGTCCACTCATCCAAGATCAGGTACAAAACTCGCAAATCACCATCAAGTAGTCTTTTTATCGTCTAAACGTCGATTTTACCTGTAAAAGCACGTTTACAAAAGTAGTCCTCGTACATATTACGTGAAAATTAGAATCCACCAGCAAATCGGACGCTAAATCCTTCTTTTCGTTGAACCCACATCAACACCACAGTTGCCGCCTGTCGTTTGAAAATTGAGATCGCGCTGCCGGACGACGATGGATGCGCTGACGATGGTGGAGCTCAAGCGGCTCTGTGAGCAGCGAGGGCTCCTTGTGGGTGGCAACAAGAGTGACCTGATCCAGCGGCTCACTCTCTCCTCGAAAGTCCGGCCTTCTGGCGGCAATAACAAGCCGAATGCGAGCAAAAACGGCCAGGAGACCAAGTATTCGACGCTATTTCCAAGCGATTACAGCGCTTTGACGCTGCCTCAGCTCAAGGACTTGTGCCGCAAGCGTGCGCTTCCCGTGGGAGGAATCAAGGACGACATTGTGGGTCGTCTCAAGGCGGCCGACCCACGGAATCTGACGCTAGAGCAGCTAAAAGACCGCTGTCGAGAGGCTGGTTTACCCGTCACCGGCACAAAACCCGACCTCGCGGATCGAGTGATAAAGAGCTTGGATACCAACGGCGTCAACACCAAGAAGAAGGAGGAGAAAGTGGCGGTGGTCAAGCCAAAGTCGCCACAGAAGCCACTAGAGTAGCCACTGGGAAAGCCACCTGCGCCAACTGCTTCAAAGCCACACCCAATTGAGACCAAGACACAACCTGCGAAGGCCATCAAGGCCGTGAAGGCTATTGAAATACAAGCTGCAATGGTCGGGAAGGCTGCCAAGTTGCCTAGCGTGGCTGGTAACGCACAGGGTCAAGCACCGATGAGTGAGAAGCCTAAGAAGCGCAAGCCTGAGGATGCCGACGCTTCCGAGCCTGGACCGAACAAGGTGTCAAAGACCATAATTGAACCAACTGTGGCGTCGCGGTCGATTCAGCACGAGCCTGCGAAGAAAGATACTGCCGCAGCACCACAGAAGCCACCAGCTACACTCCAACGCAGCACGAAGACGCCAGAGCCGTCTCCTTCGCACTCTGCAGGCTGTTACTTGGTGTACACTTTGGAGAAGCCGGGTGGGAATGGTTTCGTGGGTGTCTTCTCGACCAAGGCGGAGGCAAATGCGCGCGTGCGACAGGAGTTTTACGAAATGCACCCCGAAGGATGGGCGGAAGACGACTTTGCGCGTCATGCTGATGCAGTACGAGTCGACTACAACAACGAATTGCTCCAGTTGTCGCTTCAGCCGCCGCACAAGACGTGGGCTGTTGCTGCAACGTGGGTACCGACAAACGATCCAGCAGTGACGAAGATGCAAGAGTGCTACCTCGTGGTCAGTCTCCACTCCTTTGTCGGTCATGATACAGACCGCCGCGTCAAGTTCATCCACCTCTTTACGACCAAGGAAGCAGCAAACGCGTTGATGAAGAAAGTGTTTTACGAGCGTTGCTCATGGAACTGGACCCGTGAACAGTTCACCGAGGAAGGAAAGCCGTGGACTAGTGAATCTGCGGGCATGGGTTCGCTGTGCAAAGTCGGAAGCAAGGGTGAACTCTGGCAAGCCGAGGTGATGCCCGTGAGAGGAGGTGATCTCAAGCCGCTTCAGAAGTGGTATGTTGTTCACAGTACGAGAACTTTCCGGCAGGAACGCAATGGACTGCGTCGCGATCCTGTCTACGAGTTTTATCCGCCTTTAAAGACCAAGGAAGAGGCGAGCGCGTTGGCCGAGCAAGTGTTTTACCGAGAAAATCCGTGGGCGTGGACAAGACGTGAATTTGCGCGGGAACCGGTCGTGACCAAGTATCACCAAGGCCGTTTATTGGAGCTATCTGTCCGAGAAAGCATCTTGTGGGCAGTCTGCGTGGTCTCTGTTCCCGAAGACATTCCCATTATGGAAGCGAATCCCGGCTCTGGCATCGTGGTGTACGGAATGCGCGAAAACTACCTTGGCCGTGTCGCGAAGGATCCGAACATGGAGATCGAGGCAGTTCTCCGCCCTGCTGACTCTGTCGATGCGCGTGTGGAAGAGATCTTCTACAAGCACAATCCCTACGGATGGAGCCGTGCGGAATTCCACGAACAGAGCATGTACGACGAATGGCGTCGTCCGAAGATCGAACGCACGAACGAGAACGGCTTTCCGAAATGGTCGATTGCTCCTCCGAATAATCCGTCGTGGAAAGTTCGCTGCAAAGCATTCAACCACAAACCACTCAAGCCAGAACCGAGCGCGACTCCGAGCCGACCAAGCTCCGTTACAATTTCAGCAGCCAACACAACGGCAACGACGACAAGCATACGTGCTTCAGCTACCCACTCCCAGCGTGAGAAGACTGAGCCTCATTTGGCTGTTCAACTCAAGCCCAAGGCGACAACACAAGGAAGCGCCGAGTGGTTTCTGGTGTACAGCAATAATGCTCGCTTTCCGTATGAAGGACCCGACTACCAGTTTTTCCCGCTCTTTCAGACCAGAGAAGAGGCGAATGCTACGGTCAAGCACGTTTACTACAAGGAAAACCCATGCGGCTGGACGCGAGAAGACTTCGACGACAACAAGTACACTGAAAAAGCTACTACGTCCAAGGAAAAGGACGGCCTTCTGACGTTGTCGATGCACGATGAGGAAGAGTGGACGGTGAAGGCCATTCGAGTCCCGCCTAGCTTTCGAGTACCAGTGCAAGCAGACGCGGGGTCTGCTATCGTGATCTACAGCTTGTTTGGGTATCTTCCCGATGGGTTCCACTCAGCAGAGGAGCAAGAATTCGAGATCCAAGCGGTCGTGACTTCGAAAGAAGCTGCCGCCACACGCGTGAAGGAGATTTTCAATGACAAACACTCGTACGAGCTAAGTATCGCGGAGCTCACGGCTCCAAGACGGGGTTATGGAGGTGGCTTGGGTCATCCCGAGCTGAAGTTGTGAAGGAGACCAAGCACGGTTTGGTGAACATGTCCCTCCACCCAGTCGATGATGAGTCATGGAGTGTCCACGCTCAAGCCGTCCAAGCCATTCGTGAAGACAAGCATACCCGTGCTGACGATAGCGAAGATCTCATCGATCTCATCTGCAGTGAGGAAGGCTCGAGCATGGATCTCATCGACCTCGTCTGCAGTGAGGAGGAAGGCTCGAGCACGGATTCAGAGAATGAATCCGGCTATCGAGGTATCTATTGATCACGCGATGTTCTCCGTACTGAAGTGTTGTAATGAACTCCTCATTCGTTCTCCATTCTCATGAGTTGCTGGCGTCGAGCCGATTGCCTTTCTCACAATCTATTTTAACCAATCATAACGAGGTAATTGTCTCTAACAGCGTTTGATTGGCTGTAAACAGAGCATCCATGCCATTTTTGAAACTCTATTCCGCGGGCATTTTGGGACCTGGCTCTTGGATGAGAAGCGAAGATGGAGGTGCTGTCGGTAAATGAGCTCAAGAGCCTGTGCCAGCAGCGCAAGCTGCCCACCAGCGGCACGAAGGAGACGCTGATCGAACGGCTCACGAAGGGCGCGTCTGCTCCGCGCAGCAACAGCAGCAGCAGCAGCATCGTCGCTGCGTCCTCAGGAGCCGCTGCGCCCCCAGTATCAGCGGCTCCAACTGGCCCATCATCACTGTTTCCAGGCGACTACGAGTCTCTGACGATCGCCCAGCTGAAGGATCTGTGCAGAGAACGGATGTTGCCGGTCGGAGGCATCAAAGACGATCTCGTGGCTCGGTTGAATACGTCGGATCCGCAGAAAATGAGTCTGAACCAGTTGAAAGACTGCTGCCGCGACGCGGGTTTGCCCGTGACCGGCACGAAAGCGGACCTCGCGGAGCGCGTGATGAAAAACATGACAAGTGGAACGGGGGCAGTGCTGCAGAGCAAGTCGATGGATGAGCTGAAGGAGTTGTGTCGTGAACACGGCGTTCCAGTGACGGGGAAGAAGGAGGAGCTGATCGATCGCATCAAGCAAGCCACGTCCAAGACCAAGAAGACCACAGAGCGTTCGTCCAGCGCTAAGGATCTGACGGCATCAACTGGAGGATCTGCGTCAGCGCCACCGAAGAAGAAGCTGTCAGTGCCAGACTACGCGTCCATGACGATCCCGCAGCTGAAGGAGATCTGTCGTGAACGCAGTGTTATGGTAGGCGGCACGAAGGATGAGATCGTTGAGCGGTTGGTGCAGTCTCCAGCTGCGGCTCCTTCGTCTTCCCGTCCATCGTCTGCATCCAGCAAGCGGCCAAGCGTGGTGCCGTCTTCGACTGCTGCGTCTAGCCCAGCTGATCAGTCGTACGAGTCCATGACCATCCCACAGCTCAAGGGGCTCTGCCGTGAACGAACGCTTCCGGCTATGGGCAACAAAGATGAGCTGGTGAAGCGGTTGAATGACCACGATGATGTCATCCGCACCATGTTCAAGAAGCCCAAGACGACTGTGACACTGACACCGGCGAAAAGTTCCACCACGGGTGTCAAGCGGTCGGCTGCATCAACTGAAGAGCCGAAGCCCAAGAAGGTCAAGAACTCACCAGCCTCATCAGATGAACCCAAGGCGAAGAAGGCAAAGACCACAGCAGCTGCAGTTGAAGTGCCACAGGCCACGAAGGTTCCGGGAAACAACAAAGCAAGAAGGAGCACGGGTGGCAAGGCTCCTCGTGCCATTCCACCACAGAATGCTGATCGAAAGAGCCCACCAGAAGAGTGGCGGCCAGCTCCGTCGGGCCGCTTCGTGGTGTACAGCTCGTTTACGCACCCCAGTAAGAACGGTGGTCGCCCAGTTGCAGCGTTGTACGAGAGTTACAACTTGGCCCAAGCCGCGAACGCGCGCGCAGACGAAATCTTCTACGACCAGAATCCGTGGAACATGATCCGGTTGGAAATCGATGATGAAGACGTCGCGGAAGACTACGAAGGGGATTTGCTGCAGCTCAAGGTGTGTCCCCCAGACAGTGGCGAATGGTTTGTAGGCGTACAAGACCGAGGAACTGCCGCTAGCAGTGGAACTGTGGAATCAAAAACGAAGAAAGCTAAGACGTCAGCCAGTACGCAAGAGCGTAAGGTGAAGACGGCCCATGTGGCACGAGTGAAGAAGGATACTGCTGGCGACACGCCCCACGTAGGACGCTATCATGTGTACAGCACCTGCGCGTACCCTCGGGACAACTTCCACACGTACGAAGGACCCGGCCAGCCAACGTACTACGACAGCTACGACTTGGTTGCTATTGCCAACAAACGCGTCAGCTTTGTTTTCTACGGCAAGAACCCGTGGGGGCTCAGTCGCGATGAGATGGACGACCTCGATGTTGATGAACAGTGGGCTGGAGGCTTACTGCAGCTCTCCGTGAGTCCACCAGACAGAGAAGCGTGGTTGGTTGGTGTGAAAGACCGCGGCTCTGCAGCGGATCAAGACGGTGATGTGATCATGGTGTCCAGCTCGGAGACTGAGGACGAAGCCTTCTAACAAAAACACGTAGGAGGTTCTTGTAAACGGATGCTGAGGCTCACTCTGCGAGATCAAATCCATTCATTCTTACACTGACTGTATCTAACCATTCTCCGTTCTCACGGGACTCTGGTACGCTCACAACGTTTGTTCGCGATAGTTTGTCACCGGCGACTGGACGTCGATCTTGACTTGGCCTCCTGCCACTGCTGTAGAGGCTCCGCGGCCGTAGTGAGACTGCCACTCTGGTGGAAGGTGCTGCTGGTACGCGCTATCGCCACCGCCGTTCCCACTGCGGCCTCCGAAGCGACGGAAGATGCGGAAGACCAGGAAGACCGTCGAGCCCAAAAAGCGAATGATGTTGAACACGGCCACGACGTATGAAAGACCCTTCAGGTAGCACGAGCTGGACACGTAGTTGGTCATTGAGTACACCCAAGCGGCGTTCGTGACGAGCCAAAAGAGCAGCAGAGTCGAGCGGAAGGCACGGAAGCTGTTGTCCACGTCCTCTTTCTCTCGAGCAGCACGCTGCTTCTCGGCTTCGATACGTTTCTGCTGCGCCACAATCTCCTTCAGACCACCGCCAGGGCCAGCCTTGGCAGGACCATGACCCGTTGCCGTCTCAAGGCCCTTGGTGCCCCAGCTCAAGTCGTGCAGGTTGCTGTACGCGAAGATACCGAGGATGTTCTGTTGTCACCAGATAAACATCGTGAGAAAATGTGCCTGCTGGATATGTTTCAAAGAGGGGAAGACGTACCACAAAGGTAGGCAGCATGAAGAAATACTGCAGCGTACTGAGTAGCACGGAGAACTCGCCGTGGAGGAACGCCGACGCGTACAAGAGACCAAGTGCAGTGACGACACCACCCGTGAGCTCGAAGTTCGAGACCTTGCAGGACTTGAGACCTTCTCTTGGGTCCTTGACGTCAATGTTCGCCGACAGCCCATAGATCGAAATGGATGACACGACAGCCATCACGAGTCCGAAGAAGATGAAGGAGAACGAGTAGAACGTCGCCGTGCGCTTTTCTGGCTTGTTTCCCAAAGCAAAGATCACAGTACCCGCGATCAGTGCCGAGTACACGCCCAGCACGCCCTGCAGCAGCCCACGCATCTTGGAGTAGAGCACCAACGTGAGCACGTAGTAGAACGTCAGGAACAAGTTGCCAAGCAGGAACCAGCTCAGCAGGTTTTGCACGAACAGGTAAATGAACTGGAACGTCAACACGATCTTCCGCGGGAAGCTGTGGCCGCTCTCCTTCCACACGCGGCCGAAGTTGCTGATCGCGAACAAGCCAGCAAAGAATGATCCGTTCAGCCAGCGGCGACGCTGCTTGATCAAATCCACCAGCGTCTCGGGCACATCCGTACGAGCGATAGCATCCTTGACGTAGTGCATCGTCCACTTGCGTCCCTTGCGCGCGAGCAGCTCAAAGCACAGGATTCGGTCTTCTGCCAGGTACATGTTGCCCTTGAACGGGCCAAGGTCCTTGGTCGAGGTAGTGAGACTGCGGAAGTACTCTGGCAACGGACCCACGCCCTTCTCAGCTCGGATCGCTTCGTATCTGTACGCCGAGAACGCTCCAGGCAACACACTGATGAAGCCGAAGACCGACTCGAGCGACTTGTCCATGATGTTGGAGATCTTGTACTCGAAATGCTGCGCCGCGATCACCGGGTTGAAGTAGTTGGGCTTCTCCACTGCAATCTCACCAGCTACACCACCGATTTGGTGGTTCCGATCCATCGTTCGCACGAGTCGGTAGATGGAATCCGGGCCTGGGATCGTGCCCACATCCACCAGCACAGTGTACATGGGCAGGAGCTGCTCGGAGAACGCGTTAAAAAACCACAGGTGCGAGTCGAGCTTGCCGCCGTTGTGTTCCTTCAGTGCGTAGATGAGCTGGATCGGAGGGTAGTATGCCTCAAAGTTATCATCGCGCACGAGCTGGATCGTTGACTCGAACAAATGCATCTTCACGTCCACCCCCACGCTCGTGACCGTCATGATCTCTTCGTCGAACGCTCCGATGCCCGTGAGAAAGTCCAGACACGACGCGCTGGCTTTCGTGCGGCCATCCGAGACCACGGCCACAGCCACATTTTCCCAGGCCTTTTCGCCCCACAGTTCGCACATATACTGCAGGTTGCGCGCAATGCCCGTGAGCGTGCCCTTGAGCTCACTACCTTCTTCGTTGTACATGGTGATCGTGATGAACGTGCGCACTTTGCGGCCCAGTTCTTCGACGCGCAACTGGAACCCGTCGTCCGTGAAGTGGTACGGGTCTTTCGTAGTCACGGCCGTGTAGCGCATGTGCGTGAACTCTTCGCTCTGTGAGTATGGCGGTCGACGCGCATGCCACGACTCCTGGACACGTGGCACTTGGGTCTTCTGGATCTTCAGCTGCGGTGGTAGTGCGGCCTTGCGGATGTTTTCCTGCAGTGAGTAGTACCACTGGTCCAGCTCCTCGGCTCGCTTCATGATCTCAATGGCTTTTTCCTTGATGCCCTGCTTGAGCAACGGGTCCGACTCGGTCTTGCCCACACGCACCAGCAAATCACCAGCGTCCGTGTAGAGCTGGATGGCCATGAGTGGATCTGCACTGCGTTCAGCTTCAGCCGCTTGCTGGATCAATCGGAACGCGGACTCGTACGTCACTTCGCCATGGGAGTTCCCAGTACCAGGCATACTCGCCCCGCGCATGTACGACGACTGGCGTGGCACCCCTCGCTGCTGTGGGCCTCCAATCGCACGCGGCGTCTCGTCATCTTCCACATACGAGCGTGCCGTTGGCCGCATGTCCGTCCACACATTCGTGTCGTCAATGGGCAGCGTCGACGTTGAGCCCATCGACACCTCCGAGCCGAGCCGCGTGTTGTTCATATTGGCGCTGTAGCCGCCGGTGTTGGCCGTGGAGTTGCTGCCTGGTGGACGACTCAAGTACGAGCCGTCGCTGATCATGGACTGGAGCTCCTCCAGTTCGTCGTCAATGTTACTGTACGAGTCCGCGGTCCCGTGGAGCTGCCAGTTCGTGGGTGCTGCAGCAGGGGCATTAGCAGTAGGTTGTGGCGCAGGCGGAGCGCCACGCGTCTCGCGGATCGCACGCAGACGCGCCGCGAGTTCGTCGGCATTCTCGTTGCCACTCATATTGGCGCAGCCAATTGTTGGAGAATGGTGGAATACCTCTTCGCCTCTTGGGAACTCTGGAAACTCTGGACACTGGACTCCGGAAACTGTGGACGCGGGATCCAGGTGCTCGTCTTCTGGAGGTGGTGTTTTGTTTTGACCGGCTGACAAGTTGGCGACCAAAAGTTGGAAAATTTCCCAGAAATGGTGCACGCTGATTGGTTGATGGCTTGGGCTAACCAGCCACTACACCTTCAAGAAATAATATATTGGGTGCAAGCGCTGAACTCTTCTTCGAGCCGACAGGGAAAGGTCCACCGACGATGCCGAGTCTCTGCAAATGGATGCACCGATGTTTGCATTTGTGGCGCAGATGAATAGCCGCACGCAACGATAGGCCTTTCATTATCGAGCAGACGTTCATCACGCGCTTCTTCTCAGTGAAGCAAGTGCATGCTGGATCTGGAAAAAGCCACACTCAAGTCGATCGTGGGGCGATTCGACATGCGTGGGACACCGCCACCCAAACCTGGGAAAGTTGATGCGTGTGACACCCAGTACAGTAATTGGTTTAGTGACGTCACTAGTGACATGGCTACACATCAAGATGAGATCGCACGCAATCTTCCGGACGATCCACTGCGCGAAGCGCCCACCTCTCCCCCCACGGATGCACCGGGGACACGGCGCGCGCCCCTTTCGCGTGAGTGGACACGACGTCTATGAAGCTGCCGTTGGACTCGGATCGGACTGCGCTGCTGTGGTGTCGGATTCTATGGTCGTCATCCACTGTGTTCCCAGCACTACGGTACAGCGACAAACAGCCAGGGGCTGCTGCGCCAAGTCGCTTCAACATCATAGACGATGTGATCTTGGTAAATCACACGTCGTGTGCGTGTGCTTCTGTCCAAACCTTCTCATCATCGAACGCTGCAACAGCAAAGTCGCCTCGCGAAACTCATTATCATAAGGTAGAGGTTTCTGTACCTCATAACGGAGGTGCGTGTGCGGACTTTTGTCACGCCTTTGAGAGAGAGGGGGAAATGATGAGCGCGGCGCAATGGCGTGACCCGATGCAAGTCATGTTCACGAGCGTGGCGCTGTTCGCACGAGGCGCGACGACCTTTATGCGCATCGCCGGTGTGCTCTTCGTGTGTCTCGGCATGGGTGCGCACTCAGAGTTTGCTAATGTCCATGAGGAGAAGCCCCGTCACTCACAGGATGGGTTGGGGGATTGTAGGCCTGATTTTCATCGTCGGAAGTATCTTCGCGTACGCGATCGTTCCTGTGGTGACGGAGACCTGGCTTAGTGTACGTTGTGGGGACCTTGTGAAGCTGAGCGTAGTGTGGACTGACGGTTGCTGTATGTCTACAGCTTGTAGTGCACGCGATCGTGACGACAACGCTGCTGTTCAACATCTACTTCAATTACGCCATGTGTGTCGCCACAAACCCAGTGCGTTCAACGCCATGTCATGAACGGATGCACCCTCACAAGTGAGCTCACGCGTTCGATTTCGTGTAGGGCTACGTGGAGAAGCTTCGTCCTCCTGTTGTGTTTCCTGATAACGAGAGTGAACCAGGCGATAGCGACGACGATGCGATGGATGACCAAGACGATGATGTCCATGCAAATGACAGTGAGGCACTGATCCAGAGGTCGCGACGCAGTACACCACCATCGAGTGCTATCAAGGGAACGCTGCCACCTCTGTCCATCTCGATCCAACCGCCACCGCTGATCCAGATCGACGCACGTCGACGCCTGAACGGCATCGCTCCAGCAACGCTTGGACTCTATTGCCGCCCGTGTCGAATGGAGCGACCGCAGCGAGCGCATCATTGCTCTGTGTGCAATCAGTGTGTCGAGCACATGGACCACCACTGTCCGTGGGTCAACAACTGTGTTGGTCGACGCAACTACCGGGTACGATTGCGAGTACGAGGGCAGTTCGTTAACGTGGAAGTCTGACGCTCGTGCATTCGTTGACAGTACTTCTTCTCCTTCCTGGCGTGGCTCGCTGTGGGCTGTGTGTACGCAGCCTTCGTTTCCTTCCAGCCAGCGTATGGCACACTGACCCAGTCCCAGTACGAAAAGGTACGTCAACAAGAGCAGTCCCCTCAAGCAAGCACAACACGCTCACTGATTTTTTTTGCTTGTTATGCAGCTGATCGCACTCTTCAAGGCACCACTGCTGAGCTTCTCGAGCTTCCCACCGCTCGTGTATCTGCAGTTTGCCTTTTGCATTGCTGTGTCGGCAGGCCTGGCAGTCTCCATCTTGCTTTGGTGGCATGTATTCCTGATCCTCACGGCACAGGTGCGCAACGTACGCTTATATCGATCTACTGTACTTTCCTTACTTTTTGGAGTGGTCCCGTAGACTTCGGTGGAGTTCCAAATCAACCGCTCGAAGAGAAATCGTCGTCTCCATGGCGGGAAGGCGCTCAGTCCGTACAGCCACGGCTCTCTCCACGCGAATTGGGAGATGGTGTTCGGGCCATGCCAATACAAACTTCTCGGCTTGCTACCGAGCACGGCAGAACCACCAGCAGAGAACGAGAAGAAGTCGATATACTCGCCCTCAGTTCACCATACAAAGTTCAGCGGATCCGAAGACGTCGTATAGATGAACATGACAAGGAATCGACTCGTTGCCGACAGTTTTGATCAGTGTGGGTATATATTCTATCACGATGACTCAGGAATCGTTTACTGTTTCCGCGTGAACGTGTACAGACAGTAGATGTCGCTCATCTCGTTGAAGTGCAAGTCGAACAGCTCAACAACCGAGTCGTTACCAACAAGCGGGTTGGTCTTGTACGAGTCAGGCACGATCTGGATCTCACAGCGGAAGCCTCGTGCTTCGAGCGCGTCCTTGAATTCAGCGAGCGAGTCACGGGCCTGCGAGGCCACGTGGATGAACTTCGCGTCTGGGCCAGTGGACAGTAAACCATCCACAGCATCCACAAGCACTGGAACGATATCACGGTGGTACACCAAATCGGATCCGAGCAGCACATCAAACTTCGCTTCGCCACTCTCGGACTTTGGCCACGACTCCGGCTTGGCCCAATCAATCGCCGCGACTTCGATAGTGCGGCGCGTGCTGGCAACACCTTCCTGTTCCTGACGAATACGCTTGCACTCCAGCTTGTGCTCCTTCCAGGCCTTCTTCTGGCACGGACGCGAGCAGTACTGAGCGATCTTACAGCCTCCACACTTCATGAGCTTGCCTTCTGGGTTCTCGGCACTGAAACGCTGCATGGTGCCACACTGATCGCAGCCACGCTCTTCGTCGCTCAGCTCCTTCTTCGCTGCAGGTTCAGACGAGATCACCTCCTTGTTGAGCGCCACGTTGAAGTCGAGGTTCTGGATGGTGTGCTCGAACAGATCCGAGAGCACGACACGAGACGCCTTGGTGTACATGTACGACGCCAAACCGCTGACACCGCAGCCGGCGCCGAGCTCGCACACTTGCTTTCCAGCAAACAGATCGGCGTTATCGATGATCCAGCGACTGAGCAACAGCGACGCCGACCAGATCGACACGCCGGTGATATCCTCTTCAGCGGTCGTGCCGAATACGTCCTTGTTCCAGTCGAGCGCAAGCTCACGCGCCTTCAGTGTCGGCAGCTTCTCGTCAAAACCGAACTCGAGGACTGTTTCCTGGAGGATCTTCGGGCCGCTTTGCTCTTTATCCTCGTCTTCATCTTCAAGTTCCTCGCGGATCTTCGCATTGTCCATTCCGGAGCCAGCAGCAAGACGCTCTTCGGTCGCGGACGTGTGCTCGAGCAGAGTAGACACTGCGCAAACGAGTCGTGAATATTAAAACATACCGAAAAGCACCTTCAACTCAAGGAGGAGGACTTACGGATATCAGCATCGTCAGCCTGGAAGGCTTCCGTCACACAACCGCGCCCGAAGCCATTCTGAGTGAGGACATCAATGTCATCAATGCCATCGAGCAGCAGCTTGACCACATTCACGTGGCGGTTCTGGACAGCCCAGTCTACAAATCGCCTTTGTCAGTTCATCCACTCCACCGAGAAAAATGGTGTCTATCAACGTACGCAATGGCGTGTTGCCGCTCGAATTGCCGACGTTACGCGCGCCGTTCTCCACCAAGATCTTCACACACCCCGCGTGTCCATTTGCACAGGCTACATCATCCACAAACCATCAGCAAACTGGAAACGAAGAGCTGTCCATCGCGCCACCAGCGTACCCATGTGAAGCGGCGTGTTAAGCGTCTCCGGCTGCACGTAGTTGACCAGCGACGCGCGCTCCGCGTCGTCCTTCGCTCCCGCCAGCAGCACGCGGAGGTCCTCGTCATCGCCGTAGCGCGCACACGCCAACGCTTCTTCCTCCGCCATATTGGTCTCTCAATCAATTGGGTTCCCAGTCGCTTATCAACGTAATTTTCAGTCCACCAGACCAACAGCGGCCACCAGTAAAGAGCGGATCCACTATTATCAGGGATAGGGGTACGCTCAACCTCATTCGAACGATAACCGTTATGTTCGTACCGCTCTCCTCGGCATGTTGAACCTGGCTTTAGTGACTATACTTGTCCGGACTTGTCCAATGGGAGATATGTCAATATATATTGATTGTCGGTATACTGAGGTTCTGAGTGGTCAACTTGCCCGCCCCAACTCAAAAACAAAATTGCCGGATGAGGAAACATGGCGCCACCACTATGGCAGTGTGATCTCCAACAGCATCCAAGGACAACGACATCACCCGCATCTACATCGTACGCGCATAGACCACGCCACTGCTGCCGCTATGCGAGTTTCCCTGCGGCTCTCCGCATCGTGGCCGCTGCTGCTCGTGTGTCTCTCCTTCTGCGCCGTGATCACCGCCATCTCCGACCCAGACCGCGAGAAATTCATCGCGCGCTTCCTCGATCATCGGCAACCACTGAAACCTCTGTGTCTCTACACGTTCGACCGCATCCGCCCAGCGATTGATGCGTCGCTCGTACGTTCCTCACTATCGTCATCTTCGTCGATGGCGTCGGACGTTGGGATTGAAGACGACGACGAAGAATCGCTCATGGTGACCATCCCGCCGTCGTTTGAAGAGCACGTCGGCCGCGATTGCCCCTTTGGCGATCTGCAGTTTGATCCCGAGCTTGTCACCACTCTCGGAGTCAACGGCAGTACGTCACTCGGCATCCACCTGTCTGAAGACCCCAACAACAACCGCAAACGGCCGCATATTGCGTCGAACGAAGTCATCCCGGCGAAGCAGTTCATGGATTGGCCGACGAACGGCTTGAGCTTCGAGTTCTCGTACCGTCGGCGTGTCGCGTTCAACCAAACGATGACGATTTTCTCGATCGGCAGTCTTTACTACAGCTGCGGGGATCCCGGGATCCGTCTCGATCTCACGCGGAACCACGTGCTCATGCTGCTCTACTTCTTTCCAACCATCAGGGACGACGGCCATATCAGGTGCAATGAGCGGCGGCTTTTCTCAGCGGGGACAAATCCGTGCGTCATGCCTCCGTATCGACAGAACATCGACGATAATCCTGTCGTGAATGTGATCTTCACGTTCTCACTCCTGACCTCACGGTCGAGCTTCTTCATGAAGTATGTCGACCCAATGACCATGGAAACGTACGAATGCTCCAGCGATTTCGGCATGAAACACCCGGATGATCCGATCGAGTATAACTACCTCCAAGGCACCTACCGGCTCTTCATCGGGAACAATCCCAACAACGTGACCTCGCCACTCCAGCGTGCAAAGATTGCAGCAGCGAGAGCATTCCGAGACCCAGCACTGGAATCGCTCTCGCCAGAAAAGAGATTGCGCTTCTTGATCAAGCAAAAGCTGAACACGTTGACAGGCCCACGTTTACCGGCATCGTTTCGCGGATTCGGTGGCAAGTCCATTTCGATGCACTTGTTCGGTATCGAGTTTCCGCCGGTCAACGAAGACACCCCGTTCCGGTTTATTCGTGACACCATCAGTGATTTCAAGAAGGACCACCTCGACGGCATCGTCGATTACATCGTCAAGGGCTTGCACCAAGGGAACGAGACAGAAGACTCGGAGTTCCTCGCCTTGAGTAATGGAAGTGCCAGTCAAGTTCAGAGCGGCTCAAGTCGTTCGAGTCGGCCATACGTCTTCGCAGACGCGAACGGCTCGACTTTCGACATTTTCCACTTCGCGATCTTCAACGTCTGTGCGACAGCAGGCGTCATAAAAACCAACGTCTGGAACGGAATGATGACACCAATTCGACCCTTCATATTCGTGAACCAGACCGTCCACGCACTTGAAGACCAAGAACTACTCATTGAACTGCTGCAACTGCATTCGATCTTCGACGATTTCCGCTTAGAAATCGAGGAACTACCAAAGCTCGGCAAGTTACTGCTCTACCCTAGCAAGACAGCTCTCACAGAAGACAATCTCCACCTTTTTCGTGAGTTGCCGGTCGAAGACCAGCAGAAGATCTACTTCTTGTCGAATCTGCACCAAAACAACCAGAACCTCCCAAGAGATGGCCTACGCACCTTCGGAAGGCAGTTCGAACCGTACGCTGTGTTCCGGTACCGTGTGTGGAAGACGACAACGGGACGGCACTTCAACGCTTCTCATGTCGCAACCGTCGCAGTATTTGTTGACCCAGTCGATTCTCCGCCAGCAGCACTCACTGCCATCGTTCAAGTCGACATCAGGAAGAATGGTCCGACTTACCTCGATCTGAAGGGGGTGGATGAAGACGGATTCAAGACGCCCTTTTTCAGTTCGCACCGATCGCTCGGTTTATTCGATGACTTTCTCAAGCACGGCAAACCATTCGATGACTTATTCGGGCACGATAAACCAACGGAAGCGCCGGAAGTCCCACGCCAAAATGTCAAGATCGTGAAGTTTCCTCAATATGGGCGGCTCTACGACCGAAAGATGAAGAACACAACCGGGCATATGAAGACAGCAAATACCGGTGATCTCAGTGAGTTAGAGCCATTCCGCATCCACCGGGAGTGGATTGAGAATCGCACCTTCTCGACCTCATTGGTGTACGTCTTCAATCGAGAGGTTATCAATTCCACAAGTGGCGCTGTGGATGAGCTACAGTATCGACTCCGCGTTGGAAAGTCCGAGTCTTTCTCGGACATTGCGTCCATTCAGCTTCGTTTGCCAACGGCGACGGAGGGGGTCAAGGTAAACGAGACGAACAGTGTTGCTGTTGTGCAACTAGTCGAGGATTCGAGCGTCATGGTCGAGCTCTCAGAACTCGAGCCTATGGGAAGCCAGCTGGACTCCAAAGTTTTGTATCGCGTGACTCAGTTGCCACTCCACGGAAAGCTCTACCAATATGCCGAGACCTCAAACAAAAGCGGCGACACTAACATCACCGCGCCTGGGGCTGTTCTGCAAGAAAGCGGTGAAATCGTCACCGATGTGCAAGGACGACTTGTTTACGTTCCCGACCCGAACTATTTCAACTCCGCCGCTGGTGATGATGATGATCGATTCGACGAAATCGATCTCGATTCGCTGTACTTTGAGGTCGTGGATGTTCAAAAGCATCTCCTCAATAGCTCAGCTCAAGCCAACATCTCAGAGGAACTACTGCTCCAACCGCGATTGATCGAATTCCAAGTGCTCAACGTCCCCGACAACCTTGTGATTCTGCCCCCGACGGTGTTTGCGACAACGGCTACGCGTGGCAAGGCAGTCAAAGTCCCAGTCATATTTGACGATCCCGATTCCTTCTTGGGTAGCTACCGCGTCAAACTGAAAGCAGACGACGACATCTCGGAATTTCATCTCGGCCACAAGGTCACCGATAACGACGTGATGAGATATTGTTCCTCTCGTACACGACCATGCCGGATGATAAGAAGTGCGAACTCAAGTTTCGTCAGCAACGAGCGTGGTGATGAAGATGAAGCCGTCGACTTCCAACTCGCGTTTGTGATCGAATCCCAAACGTGGGATGGCGCTGAACTCAAAGTGGAAGGCTCCAAGAAGGCGCTTCAGTGGGCACTCTCGGAGCTTACCTACCTTGACTACAATCTGTTCAAGTGGTACTTCGATCCCAATCACACAGCCAAGTTCGATGTGACAATCGAGCGCGTCAACAGCACATTTGACGCCAAGGCTGAGATGAAATACTACATCGACTATACTCCTATCTTTGATGGAGATGGCACGATGAGCGCGATCGAGCGCATCATCACAGATTTCGCCGATATCACAAGTCTCATCTACATGGGCTTCTCTATCGCGTTCGTCTGCTTCGTGATATCAAGTGCGTCGTGCTGCTCGCTAAGCTTTTGCTGTTGCTGCGGACGTGCTCGGGAGCGGAAGCGAAATGAATTCAATGATGCTCGCCGCCGATACGAAGAACAAGTTGTCCAGAACGACTACGAGTATTCTACGTTGCTCATGGCCGTGACCGATGTGCTGCTCGAGTCTGACCTACAAGTGAGTGTGATCCTCCTTCAAAGTTGCTGCGATGGAGTGGCGAAGAACACGCAACGGCAGTCTCGCCGGGTTCTGTGCATCAGAAGCCTTCTTCCTTTACTCGATACCGAAAGCCTCGGCGTCAAGTTTGTGCTCCGTCTCTTCAGTATGGAAGTTCGCGCGGACGGCGCCAACAACGTATCCACTTCTCCTCGCGTTCCAAGTGTTGCAAGCCTTGCAATGGTGGAGTTGTGCCGGATGAAAGGGAACTCGTGGCTACACTCAGTGACGAGCACGGTGGCCTCGAGTGAGCTCTCTCAGCCAGAGAGTGTGGCTGCTTATTTATTGGACGAGCTGGAACGTGAGCTCGACAAACTACCAGCTGAGATCGTGGTGCTCTGCCGCACATATGCAGCCATGTCGTCATCGGAAGGTGGTCGAGGCCTGATCGACGGTATCCACACAGTCTTCTTTAACCACTTCATCGGCCCGAAGCTGTGGTTCTTGAAGCGAGACGCCAGCACTCGTCAGCGATTGAGTTCTTCCCAGCGACGCACACTCCGCAAGGCGTTGAGCCTCTTTGTGAGCTCCGAGCGTACAGCTGATTGTACCAGAGACAAGTCTTCGACCAGAGGCGACATTCTACTCCGGTACAATCGACTGCTACAGAGGATTCTCACCAGCCCAGCGTTGCCCCACGCGTTCGACCCACGCTCTGATGGTGGCGAAGACTGCGAGTTGATGGCGATGTGCTTGATGAATATCCACAGTATCCTCGACGCGACTCTCCCCGCTCTCGAAGAACAGCTGAAGACGTACGAGGAGTGTGTACTGACTGAGCCGACTGATGAGATCGAAGAGTTGAACGACTCGCCTGTCGACCGAGTGAAGCGCGTGCTGCGTGCTCTAAACTTCCCCTTGGCAAGTGCTGAGACGATGGCGTCCAGTTGTGAGCACGTGATGGCCAGCGATCCAGTTCTATTGAATGGCTTCAGCTCACACGAGTGGGAAGCACGCTTTGCATCAGTGAGGAACCACCCATCTCACTCTCGACGTGGCTTCGTCAGCCACTTGCACACTCGGCGTCCTCCGCCAGACCTACGCCATGCAGAGTCACTGCTCTGTGTGGACGTGCACATCGGAGATGAAGAACCGACAACTGCAGTGTTCGAGAGCACGCGCAGTTGCGACATCGATCACCAGCACCACAGCGCGTCCACTGAATTTGAATTCTGAGGTTTGGATCTTCTCGCGATGTAGCCATCTCGCTAAGCAGGTGGTGTATCAGGTAATAGAAACCATACAGTAGTCCATCCTAGAAGCTCGAAGTTCGACCCGAGTTGGATTTAATCCTGCACAGACACAAACTCAACGACGACGCGAAGACCATGGCGACCGAGCAAGAAGCGGTCACAGCAAGCGAGTGGATGGAGAGCATGGGAAAGGAAGGTCCCCTGCTGAGCGATCCCATGGCCGTCGTGGCTCTGAAGGACGAGTACTTGGGCAATGCGAACGGCAACTTCCTCAACGGGATTGATGCACTGGACAAGCGGTACACCTCCATGCGACGCGTGCGCGGCGACGGCAACTGCTTCTTCCGCGCGTTCATCTTCGCATTGTGTGAGAAGATCTTAGCCAAGAGCGAAGATCCAGAGGGAGCCGCGAAGCTGCGAGTGTTCATCCAAGACAAGATCCGCCAATCCAAGGCCGAGCTCATTGCCATCGGCTACAGCGAAGTGGCGATCGACACGTTCTGGGAGACGTTCGTGGACTACTTGGAGGCCATGGAGACACGTTCACATGCTGAGCTTCTGCAGGATTTCCAGACTGAAGGAGGCGAGTCCGAGTACCTGGTAAGTGATGATGTACTTGTATTGAATCGGATCTCAGGGGCTGACGACTCGAGGTTATTGTGGTGAACTCAGGTGTGGTACATGCGCTTGCTCACGGCGGGGCATCTCAAGCGCAATGCGGAGCAGTTCCAGCCATTCATCGAGGGGCTGTTTCCAGGTCTCACCGTCGAACAGTTCTGTGCTGCGGAGGTGGAGCCCATGGGCAAGGAGTGCGACCAGCCACAGATCACTGCGCTCACAGAGGCCCTTGAAGTGAGTGTGAAGATCGAGTACCTGGATGGAAGCACTCAACCAGGCCAAGAGCCCCACAGCTACGTCTGTGGGCCGACTACGAACGGCGAGTCGCCTCTGATCCACGTGCTGTATCGACCTGGCCACTACGATATCCTCTATCCAGCAGAGAAACCAGGACCAGGCAATGCGTAGCAGTATGGAAGTGGTATTGATCAGTTGAGAGGCTTCGGCTCGTCCATCTTTGGTTGGGGGATCCAAGAGGGGATACAACCACACTGCGTACAGTACTCGCGTGTGGGTCTGTTTAGTTGGTCTTTTTGGTGTTGACGTCGTCCTGGGCGACCGTGTGGGCGGCGCTGGCGAGCTGCGCGACGTTGACGATGTTCTTGAACACACACGCTGGCAGGCACACGTAGTAGGCGAGCTGTAGAGGGTGCACCACAATAATTATTGTCAGTTGTCAATACGGTAATGGAAGATGGACCTGAGGGAGAAAAACGTACCTGCTCAAGCGGGAAGTTTATGCCTGGAATGATGTAGGTCGGGTTGAAGTGGAGCACGTAAAGCAGGATGTAGAAGAGCTCCGTGCCCACGCAGGCGTAGCCGAAAAGCGGGTAGAAGCCGTAGTAGATGCGCAGCAGGAAGTTGCGGTTGCCGGCGACGGTCTTGTGGTGGCCCTTGGACGAGTACATGTGGTACCAGTGGCTGGAGAAGTCGAGGATGAGCAGGAACAGGAACACCAACATGTACTTGGGGTACAGGTGCGACAGGATCACCAGCAGACCAGCGGTCGAGCAGCGGTCCGTCACCATATCCAGCACCGCGCCGTAGTTCGAGCCTATCATACAGCCATCACACACAATTAACTCTTCACCATCACACCAAAATAAGCTTTAGATGTACGTACACTGGTCGAACCAGCGCGCGAAGAAGCCGTCGAAGTAATCGCAGACGAAGCTCAGCGTGTAGCACAGCACGCTGGTCTTGTAGTCGTCCAGCGCGATGTACAGGCTGTAGGACGAGAGCACCACGCGCACGTAGCCGATGAGGTTGGGCACGTAGAAGAACACGGGCGTGGGGTCCTTGTTGGTGGTCGCCATCGTTGCTGCAGGCGCGAATGGAGAGAGGAGACTGGAGAGACGAGTCGCGTGGTGAGCTTCCTTCTTCAGCCCTGTGGTCAAGATGAGCTCCCCACACAACATGACACTTCACGCCACCACCCCAATGATGCAACAGCGTCACGTCCGTCAATTTCTTTTGGTTCAAGTGACCCCTATTGCGCAACTCTTGTTCTTAACGGATACAAACTGCTTACGAGGACACGAAAGGTCGCGACGGTCGGGCAACCTTGGAGACGAAATGGCCACACGGGCAGTTCCAGGACAGCGACAAGCAGCTACGTGAGAAGCAAGAGGCCTTAGCTTATAGAGCAACTACTGCTAGGCGAAGGACTCCAGGACAGAGATTGGGAGAGCTAGAAAGAGCCATGCCAGAACCAGCCAAGGGCGAGCCGGCTTCGACGGAATTGTCGGAGCAAGAGTACCGCAAGATCTCGTCCAAGCCACACCTCAAGCACAATGATATGACTGCGGAGGTATGCACGGAGACAATGGAGATCATCACCATGGCGTGTGACAAGCATATCCCATTGAAGAACTACGAGGCGGCTGCGCAGCTGATCAAGCAGAGTATGGACAAGAAGTTTGGCTCGTCGTGGCACTGTTTCGTGGGCGAAGGCTACGGCTTTGACGTCAGCTACCAGCAGCGGCACATGTTGTTCATCTACGTCGGAGAGATTGGAGTGCTCATCTACAAGTGCTAGTGTAACTTCGCTCGTCAATACTACGTAGTCCATACCCTATCCGATTTGTACTACACTGGAAGTCAGGAGCTCTAACCTGTAAATGCTTAGGAACTTCAGGCATGCACTTGCGCGCGCGCACCCATGTAGGCAAACACTGTCCACTTCATCTCATGCCATGTATTAGGCGTATCTCTACAATTCAACTTGGTGTTTTCTAACTGCTACAAATAAAACTACGTCTCCGCCTCGCGCATTCACGCGAGGTGTCTTCTCTCGCTTGCTCCATCCATCACTTCACAACGGCGTAGGTTCCGACTCCAATGGCGAATCCAGTATGATGGCTGTGTCTTCTCGCGAACTCGTTCGGCTATCATGGCGAGCAGCGCCTTCTCCTTGGTCATTCTTCGTCTTTGGCTTGGCCAACTCGAAGCTCTTTCCAAACATCATCTTGTCGTGGACATCGAGTCGCTGTTGCTCCAACTGCGTGCGTTGGCGAGCACGGATACACAACGTGATGGCGCATATCATGAACACGACGCCGTACACGCCAGCGGCAATGTAGCAATTGAGCTCGGCCTTGCTCGAGTCCACGTGCAAACCATGCACGAAACGCGGCTGGAAACGCAGCAGCAAACCGAACACTGGCAAGATCACCATCCCAGCGACCGATAGCGCCATTGCGACGCGCAGATAACCGCTCATTTTGCTTTGTATGACGTGGGCTTCTCCCCCGCCTTCTCGATGCGTTTGCCTGCGTGGTGAACGTGGCTAAATGTCCGTCCTGTCCTGAGTTCTTTGGGGATTCCAGATTCCATTTCAACCAATCAGATCCCAGCATTTGTAGAAGACTATCACTCTCATGTTCCTTCGGGAAAGTACAGCGCCAAGGAAAAAGATGGAGCCATGTCCAAAGCTTGAGCAGCTCCGTTAGATGGATCAATGCAAGATGTGCATGAGGTGTAGCTGTATAAATTAAGGCCATCATAGTGTGTTGGTGCTGTAGCTTGAATCGTGTCTCTCTATCACGAGCCTCTGCCTGGTTACACGGTGAACTCCCGCGACGGCGGCGCCTTGTGGTGGCGGAAGCTTTCCACTTCGGAGAGACGCGCGAATCGGTGGTAGATGAGCGGGTGTAGCTGGCTGAGACGCGTCGGGTTCTCCGCAAAGCACACGAACAGCGTCTTGATCACTGCGCCCATGATCTGGGTGGCGATCGAGAGCGTGGTGTAGCACAGGATAAAGCTAGCGGCTGCGAAGAACACGACGTGCTTGGTGTTGGAAAACGCCGGCACGCACAGTGCGCACATCACACTGGCCCAGCCGTTGCCACTCAGCAGCAGCAAGCGACTGGTAAGGTCATCGTCGACAATGGCCTCGACACCACGCTTCTCAATGAGGTTCCACGAGTCGCGCGCCGCAATGTAGAACGGCTTCCCGTATCCAGCGACGTGAACAAATGAGTACTTGTGGTACGTGCGGATAAAGTTCTCGGCAGCGTCCGAACGCAAGTACACAATGCGCTTTGAGAGCACGGACTCATCGCGGCGAGCCCAGCGAAGTACCGTCCACATAACGTGCGCGAGAGGACACAGCAGCGAGCCAATACAGATCGAGCCGAAGGAGCTGGAGAGTGCACCGCGCAGATAGTGCAGCACGATCTTGCGATCGATCGTGCTCTTCCACGGGATCAAAGCAGCCAGGCCAGTAGCAGGGCGCGCAGTCTCCGTTCCCTCTTCATCGGCTGGGGATTCGTGCTCGGCACTCGTCTGAGGCGACATGTCCGACGAGTCGTCCTTGTAGTACCAGATGATAGTCGCACCGGACACGACGACTGTGAGGATGTTCTTGAAGATGTTGGACGTCCAGTAGAAGTGGAGGTACAGGAACAGCATACTGAACTGCCATGGCGACGCGCCATTGCCCACGTATCCGAGCGACGTGCAGATCCAGCTCGCCCAGATCGTGTACGCGACCAGCGTGCCCGCCGTCACAACCGCGAGCGCTGGGTGCTTGACGAGGAAGTGCACGATCAACTCGAACAGCACAGCGACAAAATCCAAGGCGTTCTTGTACTTCTGGATCCAGAAGATGTCGAACACGACAGTTCCAGTCGTGAAGATCGCCAGAAACAACGCCGTGCCGTTGTCCGGGACTGCGAACAGTGCGAGCGCGAGAAAAATGAGTCCAATGGTCGAGAACGCGCACGAAGCCTGGATGAAGCGCATCTTGTCGTTGTACAGGTAGAATAGCAGCCAGCCAAAGGCAAAGAGCACGTTCACAACGCACAGCGAGCGGAGCTGCACGCCGATCGCACTGGCATTCATCTCCTCCACCGTCTCGCCATCGGTCGGCGATGGAGTAGCACCGCCCGCGGCAATAACCTTGCCATTCTCAGGCACAGGCTCCTCAAAATCGGATCGAATGTAGCCTGTAGCGAGGAACATGAGCAGCACGTGGAACGCATACAGGCCGACAAACTGGACGTCGCGGAACGTGATGGGCGCGTTCAGCGACGGCAGCGGACGCGAATCGCTGCCGCTGCTGCTGGAGCCGCCGTCACTCATGGATAGCGGGATCAGTCGCGAACCGGACGCCGGATCGTCGTCCTCGTCTTCGTTGGGATGGTCTCCGGCAGGCGAGAGCACGAGGTCTTCCATGTCGTCGTTGTCGTGGCTCTCAGGCGACGGGAGATGGTTGCCAGCGGCTGCAGACGGCAGCGAAGACGGCGGCATCTTCACAGTGAGCAGTCGATATCGCTAGCGCTGCGTGGAGAAGAGCAGCGACGTCGCAGTGGATGGCGAGCGTAGCTGCTGGGGCTGCGTTGCTCTTCAATTCCTCGAGGATGAGATGCCACGTCGGCAGTGGGGCAGGCCAAAATTAGATGGGCCGGGTTTCTGAGGGACCTGTGGTGACTATTGACCTGACCCGTATCAGTACATGTATACAGGTATTGACTTAGTGTGAATAGAAGCGGGTAAATTGAAGTTGATCCAAGCAGAGCTTCTCTCAGAGAAGGGTTGGAGTTGGGGAGGACCTGTATAGCATAAGCAGTGTGATAGAGGTCTGTGCGTCACGGCCTAGTGAAGAAGCACTGTCATGTATGTGGGGAAGTGCATGAGGAGCGTGGAGGATACTCATCATAGGCGTCAGTCCCTGTGAACTTCTCCATACACGTCGGGGCGGAACTGTCGCCAGCTGCACACCCACCCCAGCTGGACAGTATCGGCGACTTAATCCTGCGTTAGAACCGTACAAAACGTAAAAACGTTTCACATGTCGGAACCCACTGAAGCGATTTGTTGAAAGAAAACCGCCAGCTGACTCGTTCCGTCAGTGATAGAACCTGTTTTGCCACTGCTGCCTTTTCAGCCGGCAGCTCCCCTCCTCATCCGGACTGTGGCCCCACGAAAGCACAACCAAACCACCACCTGCCAAAGCGACGCGACTCTCTTCCACCGCGCGCGCGTGCTCTCTCCTATTCCTGCGGGTAGACGAAGCTGCGTGTATCGCTGCCACTATCGGATACATCTGCATCCGCTGCGCTGCTCGTGTAGCGATCGCCACTCCCGTCTCCGGTCTCGAAGCGCCGCGCCGTTCGCACGAAATCGCGATCTATCTACCTGTAGATACAAGTATGGACCAGTCGGACGTGACCATGGCGACGCAGTTCGACGCCATTGATCTGCTGTCTCGGTACGAAACGCCGTTGCTCAAGGACATGGAGAAAGATGATGATGTGCTGGAGTGGGTCGCGGCGTTTGTGGGCAGCGAGAGCTTCCAGGACGCGGTGGATGCGTTTTGCGAAGAGCACGCGGACAAGTTCAAGGTGCTGCTCACGAAGGGAGGCCCTAGTGCCGCGGATGTGGATGCCAACGAAGCGTGAGTCATGTAGGC
Source organism: Pythium brachiatum (assembly GCA_023337615.1). Lineage (NCBI taxonomy): Eukaryota > Oomycota > Peronosporomycetes > Pythiales > Pythiaceae > Pythium > Pythium brachiatum. The sequence goes on along the minus strand of JAADXI010000119.1, from coordinate 4,758 downwards.
GTATTGTGGGATGGTGTGTGAGATGTGGGTCTGATGGTTGCGCTTGTGCGATGGATTACCAGCGTGTGGAAGGAGCTACACATGGAGTTCATCGACACAGCGAACTCGTACATTGAAGGCTTTCTGGAAGAGCACGGCTTCAGCATGGACCAGTACAACGAGCGGTGTGAAGAAGAAGTGCGGTTATCGGAAGAGCGCCAGCGCCACACACGGATGTCGTTCTTCGTGCAGATCCTCATGGCGTGCACCGAGTATGAGCAGTTTCTGAATCTCATGCGGCGCGCTGCCGACCCGGAGTACTACGAAAAGAAACAACTCCAGTACCAGGCCGAGACGATCCTGTACGAAGGCGTCGACTCGCCGCTGGAACAGCAGCAGCTCCAGCTCCAGAACCGCGTGAAGCGAGCAGACACGGAACAGGCCAAGGCCGCGCAGGACTTTCTCGAGTATTTCGACCAAAACCCAAGCGTGAGCCTCGAGGAATTGACGCAAGAGTTCCAAAAGCGAGTCCAGCTCAGCTAACGCTATGAAGCCAACTGGCGGATGCGTGGATGTGATCGTGACGCTGGAAGTGTGTCGTATATTTTAACTGTGTAAGCGAACACAATCAACAACTCGGTGTCAACTTTGTCAACCAACTACAGTAGTACAGGTGTTGCCTTTCTACAGGCGTGGCGTGATGTGATCGAAGCCGTTCTCGACCTTAAGATGCTCCTTGATGAGCTTGGAGATCGTGCGGAAGTTCGGGTGCTTGGCGTCTCCCGTGAGCTGGAAGATCAACGTCTCAACGGACGAGATGAACGCGCCTGACTGACGCATGCGCTGTTCACAATTCACCCATTAACACCAGAGATCCAAAGGCCACAGTTCCCACAATTCATGCGTGCTTACCTCCAGCGATACGTTGCGGTTGTACGCCGTGGAGCTGGACACGGCGTCCGAGATCACGTGGACGTCGAAGCCGTTCTCCAGCAGCTCGAGACAGGTCTGCAGCACGCAAACGTGGCCTTCGATACCACACAGAATGATCGACTTGGGCTTGTTCTCCAGCCCCTCCACGTACTGCTGGACCTCATTCGTCCACATCGAGAAGCGCGTCTTGTCGAACACCTTCACATCCGGATGGTCCGCCAGCTTGGCGTTGATCTCGCTCACCGTATCGCCCAGTCGCGCGGCATTCTGCGTGGTCACTACCACCGGCACGTGCAGCTCTTTCGCGGCCGTCACAAGCGTCGACGTGCCCTGGATCACGGTCGGCAGTTGGTAAGTGCCCTTGCGGAACGCCTCCTGGATGTCACACACAAACAACATGCTCGAGGACGGCGCGAGGCGCCCGAGACGACGCAAATTCGACGCCATTTCCTCCGCGTTCTTCTTGTTCGAATTTCTTCTTTGTGTGGGCAGCTCCCGCCGTCGAGTCGACTTGAAGATGGGGATGCAGTCGTCCTAATTTAGTGTCTGGGGAATAAAGACGAGGCTAAGCTAACACAGGATACAATCTGCGACGTGTGACTGCCGACCCTGAGAATTGTGACTCAATGTGAAAAAGATCGCGACGCTTCGCGAGAGGCGTGGCTTTTGGCCTTTTGGAGATACCGCCGCCAACAACACACTATTGGTACGCGGATAATCCTTCCCCACACCATCATACAATATATCGAGCAGATCTCGTGTGAATCATGGGCCTCTTCCGGCCGCCCGCCACCTCGCAACCGCTGCTCCGCAAGCGGTCGCCCGCCAAACAGGACGATGGATCACGTCGGTACGCGCGTGCTCCGCATCTCTGGGCGCTTGGTGTTGGTGCAGTGATCAGTGGTGATTTCTTCGGCTAGCAATCAGCGCTGATTGCCGGTTTTGACGGTCTCCTGATCATTCTCGCGGCCGTCACGTTGCTCTATGTGTTGCTGGTGTTTTCGATCGCGGAGCTGTCGTCTGCTGTCCCCTCAGGCGGTGGGCCATACGTGTTCGCTCTCCATGGCATCGGTCACAAGGCGGCGTTCTTCGCAGGCATCGCAGAGGCCCTCAAGGTTGTAGTCACGTGCTCAGTCAACGTAGTCGCCATTGGATGGTACCTCACCGTGCTGCTTGGCACCTCACGCCAGTGTGGTGGGTTTTGTTGTACATGATCTTTTGCGGTGTGAACATCAGAGGCGTCGTTCTTTCGTTCCGGATTCAAGTCGTGACTACCGTACTCTCTGTCATTCTGCTGTTGGTCTTCTACATCGCTGCTGCCTCCAAGATCTCGTACCAAGAGTGGGTCGTGGACCAACATTTCCAGTTCGACGGCGGAGTGGACGGTATCCTGCGTGGGTTCTCGTACTCGCTGTGGTTTTACATGGGTATTGAAGAGCTCCCGCTCGCCGTTGAAGACACGATTGAGCCTGAGATCAACATGCCCCGCGGCTTGCTATCCATGCTCACGCTCATCGTGCTCGCCTTCAGCACCGCGACTTTCAACTCCATGATCTCGCCAGGCGCCCGAGTTATGGCGTTGTCCGACTCACCGCTTCTCGACGGCTTCAAGTCGGTCTTTGGAGACAACCCCACTACATCCAGCTTTACGTGGCTTCTCACCGTCGGCTTGATCGCGGGTCTACACTCGTTCCTCTTCTGCATGGGCAAGCTCCTCTACACGATGGCGCGTGACGGATACCTTCCCTCTTTTCTCACAGCACGCACCTCCGAGCGGAAGACTCCGTACGCAGCGTTTCTCGTGGGCAGTGGCATCAGTCTTTCCATTGCACTAGTCATGCACTGGGCCATTGGCGACGTGCGGCTAGGTGCAGTGCTGATCGATCTCACACTGATCGGCGCGTTCGTATCGTATACGTTTCAACTCGTGGCGTTTATCAAGCTACGAAAAGACGAACCCGAGCTGCGGCGCCCGTACAAGAGTCCGTTTGGAGTCGCCGGTGCGTACGTGTGCCTGGTGATGTGTGCGTTCGGCTTCTTTACGATCATTTACAGCGGCGTCATCGACTCGGACTCACTCGCATCGATCATCGCTGCTGTGATCTACTTCATTCTGGGCGGCCTGTACTACTGGCTGTTCGTGGGCGCGAATACCACCGACGCTTTGTTTGTCGACAGCGACGTCGGAATCGCACACATCGATGTCAAGATCAAGTATCAAGGTGAAGGCGTGGATAGCAAGCACCGATAGCGGTGAGAAGGGGCCCAGAACCGATACTGAATGGATGCACCAATGGGAGTGAGTATGAATTCGATAGCTTTGATGACAGCTCGAGCATAGAGGTGGTTGCTAGTTGGTGTGACTTCTTGGGATCGTCAGTTGCACTTTGATGAAGAATTCAAGTCGGATGTGTTGGGCAGAGAGCTCACTCATCACAGCCTTCGGATGCGTTCGAAGGGAGGTCGATGCTGCATAGTCAACCGAAGAGACGCCATCAAACTTCGACTCTTCGGAGGGTCAGCGGAAGCGGGCGCGGATTTTTTCGAGTTCCCGAGCGCTGACTAGCGAGTATTCCAGTTTTTCGGCTGGCATTCGAGTGCTTTTTGTGCATTCGGATGAATCCCGATACAAGGGCTGATTTGCGAGGCACCACTTGTTTTACTAGTAGGGGCGCCTCTTGCGCTGGCACTCAACACATGCAGATCACCCTCGGGACACGACGTTTGGTCAACGGTGAGCAGAAGATCGATTTATAAAGAGGCACTTTATACTTTTTTTTTGAAATGTGAAGTTGACATTGGTAATGGAACTAGCTGTCTACTCTACTGCTCGGCCATAACAATTTCTTGTAGCGCCCTGTCGTGGCGCTTTGATCGGAATCTTGCATTGGGACGACACAACAATAAGCTGCCATTCCCTATACACTGTATTGGCGACGTGTGCCGCACATCTACACACTTGAAATACCAGTGCTGGCCACTGGGTTGACTGCTGCCAGTTGAGCGTCAAATGGCTGCGCACGCCGCTGTGCCTCGAATTGATCTTGGGCAAGCGTCACCTCCTACCTTCGACTCTTCCGCCATCTCTGTCGCTGCGATTGACAGCCTATGGAGGTGTATTCGTTCTCGCAACTGTAGCAGTATGATACAACGTACAGTAATACCCGCATTGCTGCTCGTCATCGTCTGCGCAGTGACGTGGTCAAGCTAGAAGTCCACCTTCCACACATACATACCTCAAAAACAGAAGGGAGGCAGAGCAGACAGTATTGATCATGATTGCTAAAGGAAACGCAAGCAGCTCAACATCCTCGTAGCTGCGGAAACGCTAACCGGTATTAATATTCAGCTGGCGTGTATGTGACTCGATAGTGTCGAGGATGGCTCGGCCCGTCATCCTCGAGATGATGGACCGAGGAAGTGTCTCTAGGAATTCTCTGCCGGCATTTGAGCAAGCAGCGTGTCGCGCGAGACTCCATCATGCTCATGCGTAGAGGTCGAGAAGCGACAACCCCATAGACACCATCAGTCCACCTGCAGCTCCTGGTGCAAATCACCAGTCTCTGCCTGTTCACACCTCCATTAGGGAGTCCATACTCCTTACTCCGACATCCTGTCAGTGAGCTTTTTTAAAAGCTACTGAAGCAAGGCTCTTGTATGGTGGCAGATGGCGCGACTGCAGTCGGACTAGAGGGAAAGGGCTGATAGTGCTGGGCGAAATAGCTTAGCATAGCCAAAGTATAGTAGCTCTGGCATTGCCGTGAGAGGCATGTGCAGTAGCAATATCAAGAGACCAACGTGAAGTAATAGAACTTTCCGAATTTGATCTTTCTTTCTCGTATTGAT
>JAADXI010000118.1:0-41387 GCA_023337615.1 Pythium brachiatum | reverse complement strand
GGTCAAGTTGTACCCATCTGGACAATCGACCCGATATCTTGGCAACGGCTGAGCCAATCACAGCACGAGAAACGTTGTCAATGCCCCCGCGTCCGCACCGTCCACGTAGGCACGCACCAAAGCAAGGATATCCTGGAAGATCGCCGAGGCAAGCTCCCATGAGTTCTCGGCATCACCAAGTCCTCGCCACACCACCTGGAGTTCCCACACGCCCACAGAGCGGTTGGAACGGTGGCCAACGATGTCGCGGACGGTCAACAAGAAACATGATCTTGCCAATGAAGCGCTTGCTGCGCTGCATACGATGTGGGGCGACCTCGTCGTCCAAGATGTAGTAGGACTTGCGATCCGAGTCCTCGTTGAACCACTTCTCGTCGACATGAACAACGTTGTTCATGTCGACGAACTCGAACCCGCCATCGCGGGCTTCCTTTAGCCATGAGAGAATCCAGCGAAGGCGAGCGTGTTCCTGGTCGGTGTTGAGGAGAGGGTGTAGTCGCGTGGTCTTGCGTCGCACGATCCCCTCCTCCACGAGGCTATGTGCCATGTAGCGCGTGGTGTCCGCGTTTGCCGCTAAAGACCGGATGTTCATCCGGTCCTGCATGGGGACCTGCCGGATTCGCTCCCGAATGGCTTCGCGGTTCATTCGCGGCCGTCCACCGAGTGAGAGGGGACGCATGAGCACCGCAATGCGCTCTTCGTGGGTCTGGCAAGCGACATAGCGCTGCCAGAGCAAACGGATCGCGTTCGGGGAGCGTGAGAAGCGCTTCGCGGCGTCTCCGATATGCCCACGGGCGATCGCGCCGTTCAGAGAGACCGAGAGGAGAAACTCGACGATTGAAAGACGCTCAGCGGGGGCGATGAATCTGGTCTGTTGGCCTGGCGTCTCGGCGGCGTTGTTGGAGTCCATCTCTGGTGTCAGCGGGTGATTTCAGAATGAGCCCGAAAATGCAGCTACTTTGAATGAGCATATCTCGACATCAACCGCGAAAATCAAAGCGCGGGAAATGGCGCTGGGTTGCTGGGCATATCGTCGAATTTCGGGCCAATCAAAACGCACGAAATGCCCTCTTTTGTCCCCAAGAATAATTAAATTCCGCCAATGATACGTCGAATATCAGACAGAGGAAGTACATAAATAACTATAAATATACACTACCGGTATCAATTTGAACTGGAAGCCCACGAAGTGCCGCGGGCGACTGTATACATCTGTATAGCCGGATAGCTTCACGTGCGGTGGTCAGCCAGTGTGACCATCGGAATCCGAAAGGCGGCAAACGACACCGATCACAGAATGGAGATGAAGCGACTGCTACCCCTTGCGCGCGCTGCGTCGCGCGAATGCACCTCCCGCGTTGCTACTCAATCATCGACACCAACTCTACGTTCTCTCGCAGTTCATGCGCTATCCGCTCGTGGATTCTCAAGCGCCAGTAGTGGCAAGGAGCCGCAGTCGCCTCCGAAAGTCCAGGTCCTGCGCCACGACCACAAGCCACAGACCAGCTACGTGAAGGTGGAAGAAGACATTGCAGCAATGCAGCGCGAGATCCGAGACGCGTACAGGTAGAGTTACCTTCTGGCCAGCTTTCCAGTCTGTTGATATGCAGCTTCTAACTCTATGGATCGATGGGTCTAGTGCGGGCAACTTCCAGGCGGCGCTGGAGATCGGATTAGAGTGTCGCGACGTGGTCAAGGGCCATTTCGGCGAGTCGCACCCGGTGTTTGCCAGCACGATCACCAACATCGCGCTCATGTACAAGAACGCGGGCCAGACGGAGGAGGCCATCGAGTCGTACGAGTTCGCGCTGCGCGTGTACAAGGAAAGCGTCGGCGAGCACCACGCGTCATTCGCCACGACGCTACACAACTTGGGCTCGGTGTACCAGACGCTGTCCCACACGGTCAAGGGCATGGAGCGAGTGAGCGCGCTGCACCGCGCGCAGGACTGCTTCGACGAGAGTCTCAAGATCCGAAAGCTATTGCTTGAGCCAGGCCACCCAGACATCGCGCTCAGTATGTGTAACCTGGGCATCATCCACTGGCACAACAAGCAAGCCAACAAGGCGGTGGATATGCTCAAGGAAGCGCTGACGATGCTGGAGGCGCGTGTGGGCAAGCAGAGCACGCTCACGGCACTGGCGATGAACAACTTGGCGTTCGTGCACAAGGAGGCTCGTCACTACGACGAGGCCATCGAGCTGTACGAGCAAGTCGTGGCTGTGCGCGAAAGCAAGTGGGGGCCGGAACACAACGAGACCATAATGGCCAAGCACAACCTCTCGGAGGCGTATCGAGCGAGCGGCAACGAAGACAAGGCCGTGCAGATCCAGAACGAGATCCTCGAAATGTTTGACGTGGTCGATGATGATAGCGACCACGCCGGAAACCCGGACGCCTCGAGATAGACGAAAAAGGAGAGTGACGGGATGCTGTATGAGCTGCAGGCTCTAAGGTGAAAATGAATAGACGCGTTGGAGTTGGTTTCATCTATGATGACGCGTTGTCTAGTTTCTTTATCAGCGGCATCAGGCGGCGAGGCGATCGATCGCCCACTCGAGCGCAAGGACGGCGATCGTGTCGCCCACCATCAGTCCAAACACGACCGTTTGCACCTAAGCACATCAGACACTCTGGTGAAACCACCACGAATCCATTCATCAGGATGGTAAGGAGGCGTACCTCATAGTTGGGGAACGGGACGAGTTCCAGCGCTGCATTGAGAAATGGCAGGGCTTCCAGCACAGCCAACACCAGCACAGCGTACCATGCCAACGCGCTTCGGCTCAGCAGCTTGTTCGCCCAGAAGCTCTCCATGAATGGCTTGCCCTTGTAGTTGACGACAAACGTGTTGAGCTGCATGATCGCCGACATGAGAAACATGATAGAATTGACCACGTTTGGACTGAATTTGCCGTCAGGATGCATGGCCGGATCCGCGTAGTCGATGAATGGCTGTGCGACTTGGAGAGCGTACACGAGGAATCCCAAGTGGACGAAGGACTGGCCAATGATGGAGAGAAGCACTGGCGTACAGAAGACACTGGAAGGTGGCCGCTGCTGCGAGAGCCGCTTCGATGGTTTGGCTCGAGAAAGAAACAGAAAAAACATCGCGATGCTCAGCTACAGCGACCATAAACATAATTAGAGAGGTGGGTGAATAGCCATCGCAAGCCCAAGAACAACGTACCCCGACGATCGTGAGCTGTTGGTCTCCGTTCTTGACGCCATGGATGTAGAGCGAGCTCAGATAGTATGCCGTGATGAGACAGTTCACACCGAGAATCTTGTACATTTGGATCGTCGTCACGAGCGTGCATCGACCCTGGCGAATGAGCTGCTTCACCACACGGATGCTCGAGCTCTTGGACGTGAACGGCGACGCAATGGACGCATCGCCAAGACGCACAGAGCCGCTCATTTCCTCTTCTTCCTGCATTGCTCGGAGACGCTCCTGGAGCGAGCTGTTGTTGGTGCTCGCAAAATCCGACGCTAGCGATCGCTGTGAGTTTTCAGCATCAGGGTTGTTCACGATCGACACACCAACGTGCGCGCGCTTGAGCGCCCCGACATCGTTCGTGCCATCACCACACATGGCTGTGATCTTGCCAGCGCGGTTCAACGCCATGATGATGTGCTCTTTCTGTTGAGGTGAGGAGCGTGCGAAGACGTTCACGAACGGACACAGTGTGGTGAGAATCCGCTGGTAAGCTTCGAACGCGCTGCTTTCGTCCTTGTCACCGTCTTGCTGTTCTCGTGCCAGCAAAGTAACCAACGCTTCGCCCGTGACACACAGATCGTGCTGCAAACTGAGTGCCTGCGCTGCCTCTGGAGCGAAGGGCATAGAGAGAATGTCGGCTTGCTTCTTGGCCCCGTCGTCCACGCCTCGCCATTCCAGCTCACACGCACCCGTCTCCTTGGCTTGAAGAATCAATGGTTCTTTCGACTTGTGGTCGTTCACACCGATTTGGCGGGCAGCATCACACGCCGTGAGCGCGTTATCACCAGTGATGACGATCACCTTGTGGTTCGAAGAGACCAGATCGCGGATCGTGCGCTTGGTATCTTCTTTCAAGGGGCAGTCGAGCACGAGAAAGCCGGCAAACACGAGATTGCACTCAATCTCACTGCGCGAGTGGCGACGCACAAGCTCGTCCACCGAAGTTGATGCCGCCGGACCAAGACGGCGGTATCCCAAGGCCAAGACACGACAGCCCTTGGCAGCAAAGTGGCGGTACACTTGACTGTAGTGGGCTGGCTTGGTGGCAAACAATGGCTCCAACACTTCCGGTGCTCCTTTCGTGAGAACACGTAGCTCGTCTTCTTCGTCATTGTCGCTCTTTACGACTGATACAATCGTTGTCATACGCTTCAAATCTGATGAAAACGAAAAACGGTGGAGAATGTTGACGGCTTCAACCACTCCACGAGTGTTGGAGAACACTGACGGCTCGACCGAAGACGAGCTGCGATGGTAGCCGAATGAAAGCGTCCACTTGATCCTCTGCAGAGCTGTCATCTCAAGTGGATCGCCCATCACTTGGCCGTTGAGAAACACCAACGACTGGCAGCCAGCAAGCACGAGCTCAGTGTCCAGCGGCAAGTGCTCTGGAGCAATTATGTCTAGCTCTGTGTTGTGGCCTTGTGCCACTCCACTATCAAGACCCGTGACTCCACGCATCTTGAGCTCGTCACTTGTGAGGGTTCCGGTTTTGTCGAAGCAGCAAATGTCCACACGGCCAGCGAACGGGATGCGAAATGGCTCCGTGCAGAAGATATTGAACTTGGTGAGCGCAATCAGCGAATTGGTCACCGCCAGAGACAATTCCATGGGCAGCTCAGGCGGCACAACGGACGTGACGATCATGACGGTGTGGAGAAATAACTTGGGGCGGTTGCGAGTCGGGTCGTTGAGGCCTTCATGGAGCACGAAGCCAGCAGAGATGATCGCGAAGCCAAGCAGCAGCAGGATGAACCACAGCGCTTCCGCGGTGTTGGAAGTCACGCGCTGTGACGAGTGGAGAATCATACGCATGAGACTGCCTTGCATCGTGCCAAACCTAGTGCGAAGCACATACACGAGACATCCTCGATCGGGGGCGTTGGGGATCTTGATCGTCGAGTCGTTTTCTGGTAGCGTGTGCTGCAAAAGCTTAGTTCCTCCATAGAGAACATGTTTCTTGTGGAGCTGGTTGGATCCGTCGTCGATCGATAGAACGATATTGTCTACGTCGTCGCCACGAGCCAGCGCCTCCTTGCGTAGTGGCACTGACTCGCCCGTCAGCATCGACTCGTTCACGACGCAATCACCACGGAGAAGCAGCATATCACACGGCACTCCAGTCACCTTCTCTTCATTGGGGCGCGTGACTACACCTGGGAGCTTCTGGCCGATGGAGCAGATATCCCCTGGCACGAGCTGGTCGCTCCAGAGCTCTGTCCATTTCTTAGCTCGATACACAAACAGTGGCTGCGGCGCGCGTCGCATGCCGTTGAGCATTTGCATGTTGCGCTGGCGCTGGAGCACCACCGTGCATTCAAACACCACAAGCAGCGCGAGCGTCATCAGCGAGTAGTACACGTACTCATCCAGACACCACAGCAGCATACAGAAGAACTGGAACACGAAGAACGGCGCCACGAGCTGCTCTTTCAGCAGCGCTGCGAACAGCGGCACTGGGATATCGAAGTCGTTCTTGCCCCACTTGAGCTGCGCACGCTCCACATCAAGTAGCTTTGTGTAGCCTCGCGCAGAGGTGTAGAACGAAAGCGGGTGCTGAGTCGGGAAGTCAAGACGACGGAAGCTCGCGAGGCCGGCTTGCACGGCCTTGAGGTCGTCGTAGAGGCAGAACGTAAGGTTCTGGTAGGAGAACCATAGCAGCGGCACGTCCTCGCTCTTCTCCTATCCAGTCAAACGCAGTTTGTCAGCGCAAATGAAATACACAGACCAGTGGATTGGTGGTGCGTACTGTACCTCTGTCTCTGAGGCTCGCGCATCGACGGCGACGCATCGGACGAGCTGCTTGGGCAGCATCGTGTGTGCTGGGATGACCTTCACGAACACTGAAGAGGCAGATCCTGACGCTGCATTAACGCGCAGTTGTTGCAGCGGTACGAAGCCCAGCCACGCGCTCATGTCGACGCTCCACTCGCCCACGAGGAACGTCAGGGCATGGGCGGAGGCCGCGAGAGCCGTCAGCAGCACGGCCACGACGTCGTCTTCAGGCCGAGTTAGATACAGATACACAGCGGTGACGTAAAGGACCATGAAGGGAAGCATGTCCAGACGCAGCAGCCATGGCAGCGGCGCATAGAGCGCCACCGACGCGACCTCCGCGTCGTCGACACGCACGCGGACGCGTCCCATTTGCAATTGGCAATTGCCCCCAAGCGTCAGCTTCAGGTGGGACTCGATTAGGTACGAAGTGATATTTTCGTGGTATCACTTCTTCTAAGTACGAAATGCATGTGGTGTCGGGTGCGTGCGTGTGCATGGGTGTTGGCTGTCCTCGTCACTCGACGACAAAGTATGCTGAATGAGATGTAGTATTCAGGTTCGAAGTCTGGTGGCTGTACTACGTACTACTACGAAGTATTGAATTGCATTTGCACAGCATGAGGGGCTTCATACAGCAGATCCCAGCAGTGTCGTGCCGTGGGAGTACGTAACTCGCACTACTCATGGCTCGATCCAAGGCTGCAATTCCCAGCGACGCCATCGCTCTCCAAGAATGCTTCTCCTCGGCACTTAATCGAGCCCAACTTGCCTGTACTATTACTACTGTTGGGGCTACCTATCCTTTCAGATAGCTCCACGGCATTACTATCTCGCGCAGCACTCGTGCGCGCGGACACAGTTCTCTACTTTACGTTTGGTTGAGTTTTGTATCGTCAGATCATCGTAGTCTTGTTTCAAGTTTGTTTCCCCATTGCCGATAGGCTACGGAAACCATAATAATGAAAATCATCACTCGATACGTTGGGAATTCCCGTCATTCTACACGCTGCTGGTCGGATTCGTATCAGTCTCCATGTTCTCCTCACGCGAGTAGGACATACGCTTGTTCAATTTGTTGAGATCATCAACTACGAATTCCAAAATGAATAAAGAGACGCAGCAATGCCAGCGCAGCACTCCACAGGAAGCTCGCAAAGGCAGTCACAGTGTCCATACTCGCATAAATACACATATTGAGAGATGGAAAACCTCAGCTGGTACCCGAAAAAGTTGCAATCGTCCTGAATTGGTCCGTTCTTGCAGTATCGTCACTGGTTTCCGCGCATACATACACACAGTCCACACACACGAGCCGCCGTGGTGTCATCTCTGTCCATCCTGGTGAAGAGTAAATGGTCTTGATAAGAGCTGCGTCCGTTGGCAGCTCCCGTCCATTTCCAGGCGGGAAGAACGATTGGCTGGAGGGCTAATCCGTAAAAACACCTTTTTACGAGTTGCTTATAAGCAACTCGTAAACATAAACGTTGCGGTGGCGTTACGTTGGGCAGGGGCTACTAATCAGCGGATTCTGTCCCTGGAAGCGGACTTCAACTCCCAAACATCTGGATGAAGGCGGAGCCGACAGTCAAGTTCCCACGGTTTCTGAGGCTTGCACTGTTCAGCACTGCGAAGGCTGCTTTCTCTCCAGCATTGGGTCGCCATCTCAAGTCGCTTGGTGGGTCCAGACCGAGAGAACACGAGATGGATGTGCGAGCATGTCTATCAGTCCGTTTTAGATGGCCGAAAAAACCCACGAAGCCCAACCGTCGGATTCGGATCTCAGATTTGTCGTTTCCAAAGCTGTGATTGGTTGAAACACCACCCAGCAAATGATTTCCGCGCTAATTCGTGTCTAATTCGCGGATTGCTCCTACCAAATCCAACCGAATCCAAAAAGTTGGATGGTGGAATGATGGTCGATGATCCCAAAGGGGGAATTGACTTCGTCGTCGTCGCCTGAAAGCGAGGAAGAGAAGGAAGAGAAGTCGCGACGGCGCCACCACGCACGGCACGGGGAAGCGCACGGCGACGCGCGTACATCCACGGAGAGAACCACAGCACGCGCCGACGCTAGCGAGACCTGTGGAGCACACGACTGCCATGGCCGAGGCCGAGTTGCAGCGGCTCAAGCTCAGTCTGGAGCCCGTGGTGCTCGGGCCCGAGGTCGTGGCGCTGCACGACGCGTACGTGCCGCGCGGACCAGAGACGCTCACGAGCGCCGACACGGAGGCCAGCGCGCTTAAGCCCGATGAGCCAGACGTCGTTGACGTGGGCACGAACCGGTACTCGGGCGTGATCTACGCAGCGCGCTTCTTGGTCACGCGCGTCGGCTTCCTGCGGTCGGTCAAGCAGTACGTGATGACGCTGTAATGGTAAATGTGTGATGCTAGGAATGTGAAGCTGACCGCGTTTGGCTGTGTAGGATCATGGTGCTGAGCAGCCACCATTTGACGATTGTGGACCCGTACACGGACGAGGTGAAAGAGCGGTACGCCTACGACAACATCAAGGAGATCATGATCGCGTCAGATGGAGGCGGTGGGGGAAGCAACGTCGACCGGGGCTTCACGATCTTTATCGGCAAGAACATCCGCGAGAAGTACACGTGTCGCTACCGCCAGCAGTTGCTGTCGACGTACTACCAGCTGCGCGAGCGCGCGTCGTCGATGCGTCGCGACGGACTGGACGTGCCCACGGCCCCCGCAATGAACATGCTGCCTGGTATGAGCGCTCCCGTGGGGCTGCCCGTGGCGCCGATTGCTGGAGCACAGGCTGCTGTTGGTGGTATGTACTTCGACAGTCTCTTCCAGTTGTGTGGCAAGACGTTTTCAGTGAAGAAGCTGAGTTCGACGAAGAGCACGTCGCTGTCGCCGGTCAAGATCGACATGCTGCTGGCTGTGCGCGCATCCAGTTTGGATCGACTGCATGCTGAAACGCGTGCGACGATGTCCTCGATTCTGCTCATCGATATCGTTAAGATCCAGCGTGTGACGACGCCCAACTCAAACGAACTTGTGATTTACTACGAGAACAACCGCGTCCACCGCTATTGGTGTGACGCCCGCGAGCCATTCATCCAAGCCATTGCAAACAACCTGCGCTCTTGGTTGAATGTGACGCTGTTCGTGGAGGAGGTGTCCGATGCGTGCGAGTTTGACGCCCTCACGTCGACACGAGACATCCCACAGCCCGTGGCATTTGAAATCCCGGTGCTGAAGATCAGCAAGAACTCCAAGAACAAGATGCAGCTTCGGTTACTGGCGCTGACGTCCACTGCAGTTATCGAACGAGACCCAGAGACCCGACGTACGCTTGCCAGCCATTCCCTGAACGACATCTTCAACGTCGTCATGTACCCGTCGCTGTCGTCATCGAGTGAAGGCGCTGACGAGACTGAAGGTACATGTGGCAAGTTCGCGTTGGAGTTGAAGCACGGCCGTACACGAAGATTTGTGTGCTTGAGCGCCACGGTGGCTCGTCGCGACAAGGAAGTCGGACTTGGATTGGAGCGTGTGGCGAACTCGCACGAGCAGCATTTGCGGCAAGTGATTGGAGACGTCGGTGCGGATACTACGATTCCAGAATGGCTGAATGTTGCGGGCTCCTCAACGTTGCTCAGTCCAAAGGAATCTCGAAGCCTGTTTCTGTGCAACATGATCGAGATGTGCCGAATGAACAAACTACACGTGTCGTGGTCAACGGAAGAAACTCGAGTCGGATGCAAGGAAGGAACATGGGGATCCGAGCTGCATCCAGAGCTAGAGGAGATCTTCTTGCGGAAACTCGTTAACCTCACTCTGATCCCGAATCTTGTGACGAAGGACTCGTTGGAAACAACTTTTCGTCAGCTGGAGCAGTTCAACCGTAACGTGCCGGTCGGGAACCTGCGGCAACGTGACCGTCGAGCGTTTGCGGCGTTGATGAAACTGCTCGAGAATTTCAAGGAGTATGCTGTCTCACAGCTGACAAGTCCATCCAACTCTGATTCCCCGGTTCCAACGGCCGAGTTCCAAGTCGCGATTCTTTTGGCGATCCAGCGGTTGCTGTGTACCCGAGCCGTATTTGAAGAGGTTCCGAACTCTCAGTATCGGAAGGGTATCGAGATCATCATGGAGCTGTTGCACTCGCCGATGGAAGAAGTGAGTTTTGCCGCGGCAAGCGTGATCAAGTACATGGTGATCAACTACTCGGAAACGCGAAGCATGAGATCCGAGCAGGTGAACCGGCGAGCTGTCTTCACGAAGTATCACTGCAGACTGTTCGTGTCTCGCGCGTTCGATCTATCCAAGACCAATCGCGTCGGTCGTGTTCCTCGCCAGAGTCTGCTGCAATACCGAGCTGGAAGCTTAGATCTCACGAACGAAGACGGCTCAACGTCGCGGTCGGAGCGGAGCATGGCGAGTGCTCTGTCCTACTCGCAAATGGGGCTTGACTACTTGGTGATCGCTCTCGTCTTGCAGACCTTGGAGGTTTGTCTCTCAAGTGGTAAGAAGGCGTCCCCCGAAGGTGTGGTCACGCATCTTCTACGGGCGATGAAGATCGATGAGTTCATGCGCCACCACACGCTTTTCCTATTCAACCGAAGTCTGAGTTTTTCCATCTCCAAGTGCTCATCGATCATGGTGAAGATCCACGTGTTGGAACAAGCGTCGGAATTAGTGGAGTTGATTCAAGATGCTGCAAGAAAGCATGGTGCGCTTCTGTGGCAATTGTATCTCGCCCTCTACGCTCATGACAAAGCTCAACGACGGATCTCATCGCAGCTGGTGGCTCTCCTCACGCACGAAAATGCGCGGTCGTCGTCTGTGATTCGCAATATCTTCCCACACGCGCTGCTCGATGATATTCCGGTCCAGCAGCTCGAGTACGATGAGTATGGCCGCCACCTTCCTGCTGTAACCAGTGAGATGGTGTCTCGATTTGGCCCCGCATCTCCTCGACGAAGATTTTACAAAACAGCGATGTCGATGGATGCCACAAACGCGACTGAAAGTGGGCGCAGCAAGATGAGTAACGGGATCACCACTCGCTCGCGACTGGTGAGAAACGCAAAGTGTGTCGTCCTGCTTCCAGAATTCTTTGACCGGCTATGGAAAAGCTACTCGACGAAGGATTTGGTGTGGGGGCCAAATGCTGTCGAGGAGTTGATCAAAAAGCTCGAGTTGGAAATTGCCGTACTGGATATTGCTCGACTGCGCTACCAGTATTACCTGTACACGGACCCACTGGGTGGTGAGCGGGCCGACACAGAATGGGATCTCGCGCCAAGTCATGAAGAACGCCATCCAATTCGTCAGCCATATCCGTTCGAGTTTCTCCACTCAGGCAGTGAATCACGTCTTGCCCAGGAGGTCATGCGCGGCACAGTGTCATCGTCGAACAAGTTCGCGCAGTACATGCCGATTTCCTTCTTGGTAACGCCCGACATGAGCGACGCCGGGGAAAGTGATCATGGAGACGTGAACGGCGATTCTGAAGACGAAGAGGAGAACTCACAGCTGATGCCTGCGTCTACGCGCCGGAGCAGCTTGAAGCCCACCGACCTTGTTCCAATCAAGTCACCTGAAGTTGTTGTAGCCAATGGCATCGATGCAAAGACCAAGAAAAAGCGTAAGCGGCGAGCGAAGATCGTCCCTCGATGGTACATTTCCTGGAACGCGAACGAGTTCCGCACCGACTACGAGTGCCTGCGAGAAGAAGTCAAGGTTGGCGCATACTACCTCACAAACCTCTTGAACGATCGAGGTGTGCTCGTTGAAGATATTCAAGACGCAGACAAGTTCATGACTCTGCTCTATTATCGACTGCTTGCCGAGGAGGAGAACCACCCACGTGCTGAAGACGAATTTCGCCCGTCGCTGAGCTCGTCGCCATTCACAGACGTGGACACATCAGATATCCGACTTCTCGTGCTGAAAGTGATGATTCAGCTGTACGAGCGCCACTACCCCGAGTTGAGCTCGCTGTTATTCTTGAATCATCTCCTCCGTGTGAGCATGATGACACAAGATCACGCTGGTGGCCATCAATGGCCGCTGGTTGTCCGTGGAAACATTGTTCTGTTGCTTGACCGCGTCCTGTCAAGTGCCGCCAACGTCTCGCGCTTCCTTCGGGAAGAGCACAATGTCCAGATGGTGCTGGATTTGCTGCGCGAGGTGAAGCCGTTGGTACTATCTCACGATGAGATTGAGTGCGATTCCGAGTACGCGATCGACGAGTCGGATGGTGAGTTCGACCCTAGTGGTGAAGACGAAGAGCTTGATGACGATTTGGATAGCGGCGATCATTACGAAGACGTCGACGCCTACGACGAGGAATATGTCGATGCAGATGGAAGTGAAGACGTCGATGAAGTTGCTCGCCGGACACTGAATGCTCTGGAGGAATCTGGGGTGGAGAGCTCTCTTGTTACCACGCCAACTCTATCGCCGAGCCAAGTTGAGCAACCGGATACGCCTCACGAAGAAGGAAGCCGATTCACGGTTGTGGCTGAGCACTCTGGGTCGATGAGCGGGTCGATGATGATGCAGACGTGTTTGAGTGTACTGAGTCGCCTGATCGATTGTCACACGGCCGAGGACGAAGGAAACCTGTACCAGGACATCAAGTTCCCAAAGTACGGCCGTTTGATTCATTTCGAAGGCACTGCCGTCAGTCCAGCGAGTCAGATCAAGAACCGCCTGTGCGAAGACGAGTCGCTACGATTTCTCGTCAGCCTTCTCGATTGCCCGAATCGAGTGGTGTTTAAGAAGTGCCTCGGCTTGATTCGACTCCTCGTTCGCCACAACGAAGCCATCATTCCACGCCTTCACGCCACGGGACTCTTCTATTACTTGTTGCGGTTCGCGCAGGACGCGGATGAAATGGCAGTCGCCGCTCGATTGATATCTCACATTCACCTACGTCAGTCAAAGCCAGACGTACCAGACCCAGTGTTCGATCGACAAGGTGGAGAAAACAAGAAGGGGATCTTCTCGCCAGATCCTCTCACGCAGATCTGTCTTAAGAGCTGGCTTGTGCGGTTGCTTCCAGTATCGATGGTCGCTCAACTACTGCGGCATGGTCCACGTCGTTTCGCACAAGCGCTGTTCTCCGAGTCGAACAACCCGGAAGTCGTGTGGAACGCAAAAATGCGGAGCCAAATGGTCACATATATCGAGAAGTTTATGGCCCGCCACGTCGACAACGCCGGCATGTTCCATATTTCCGGGGACGAGGACCTGAACCATGAAGCCTGCATCGCCCTCATCCAGTATCCCCGGGAGGTCCACGCACTGCAGTGTTACCAGTACTACTTGCACAATCTACTGGATGAGAAGCACTTTCCAGGATGGCCAGTCAACGACGAGGAGGCGTTCCTCGATGCGCTCATGGATGCAGTCAAGTATTGGGTTCACCCAGAGACAGGAAGATTCGCAAAGCGTGATGCAGACCAGAAGTCTCTGACCGTGAAGGACGCGATCTTGCTCTTGGACTCGACTGCGCTGCTGCTTCGACGATTCCCGGATTCCGCCGCGATCACCAACTTCAAGAACCTCGCGTTCATTTTGGAGGCGCTGGAGAAGTGCATCTTGGACCTTCGGGAGGGTGATGCCAGATCTTCAAGACGGACGATTGACATTAGTGATGCGATCACGAAGAAGAGCGCAGTGGTGCAAGCCTTTGGCAGTGCGATCCGTGTGATCAATTTGGCGACAGCTCTCTCAGAAGAGAATTCCATCGAGTGCAGTTCCGGGATTGGGTTGCGAGGACTTTGCAGCTCTTTGCAGCTTCTCTTTGACAACCAGGAGGCTCTTGGCGCGTTGAAGAACTTCGATGTTCATGTTACGACGCACTGGGTCCTGGAAGCACTTGTGAGTGTTCTCAACCAGCCCAACGGTCGAGTCTCAGCCGCAGCACAGTCGCTTGATTTACTTCCGTGCCTCACTCGATTCCTCCGTCAAGACGAAGATCAGTTGGCGACCGATTTGTCGCTGCAAATCATCATCCAAATGGCGACCAGCTCGGGGGAGATGGCCGAAGTGCTTCTACTGCAGCTCGCCGAGCATGGAATCCTGTGGTATCTGACGTTGCTGCTGTTCCGCTTTCAACCTTCATCGCTTGGTGATGATGGCCGAGATCCCGACCGCATCAGTATCGGCGCTGCAAAGGCACTCGAGCAAATCTTGCGAGCGTCTGCAAAGGAGGAATCGATTTCAGTGTTCGTCAAGCGCATGCAGGACACGATCGAGAGCTTGTTCACACGCCCGCTGATCGATTATTTGTGCAACTCGGGCCCCATCACCTTCTTGAACGTGCTTGTGACGGAAGTTCGCCGACCGCACATCATGTGGACTGAGCGAATGCGGAAGGAGCTGATCGACATTGCGCAACGGGCTGTACACTTCCACTCGACACTGGATCGAAGTGGGCGAGAGCTTCACAAAGTGTATGAGCTGCCCAACAACTTCATGTACGGAGCACAGAAGGAGGAGCTGTGTGTCGCGGGGATCTACGTCAACTATTTCAACGAGACCCCTCAGGACGGCCTCAACGAACAGATAGCTGGGACGGTAAATCCTCCTGGACCGGTGATGCTGGAGAAGACGGTGGCCCCGACGAGACGTATGCTACCAGGACGACGGACAGCAACCCCCGCCGAGCCCGAGAAGCAGAGTGTCGCCGGCCATGTGATGTACGGCCTCTTGACTGCGCTGTCAAACGATCTTTCCGCTATTCGAGTGCAGCCATCGGCACTGGAGGCGGTGCTGTTGAACCGCATGCTGCCAGTTGCGACGTCTATTCGTCATCTGATCCAGTTCATTCCAGACATGGATGTCCAAGTCGTGCAGGCGGACGGGATCGTGACGTTGCTGAAAGTGTTGGATCACGAATCGCAACCGGCAGGCTTTTCGTTCGCGTCGGCGCCGCTTCTGCAGCTGCGATGCATAGAGTGTCTCCACATGCTCTCGTTCAGTGGGAAATGCCTCGACCCACTCGCGACGCAAGTGCCTCCGTTTGTGAGGAGCTTGTTCCAGATCGTGTACAAGCATTTGACGAAGACGGATGCGTCGACTGAGGGCCAGCTCGCGCGGATCACGCTCCAGTTCCTCGGAAACCTGTGCCTCATTCCAGCATGTGTGGACAACATGGTGAAGGGAATGGATCCAGTGGACTTGGCGACCGTGTTGCCGCACGTATGGGCAGGAGATCCAGGCGAAGTCCAGTTGCTTCTGTGTCTCCACATGATCCCTTTGAAGCGCCACACCCAGGCAGCCACGCAGTTTGCCAAGGCATCGGTCAACTCGCGGCTCGCCTCGAGCCTCCTGGACCTCTTATCCACCTTGGTGCCCAAGTCGAAGCTAAATGAAGTCTCGCAGACAAAGTCGTACGCGGCGCGGTTCTTGTCCGTGCTGTCGTCGAATCCTGGCAGTGGTGGGGCGATCGCGAGCCTGCTTGTATCATCTCGTGCGTGGGAAACGTACGGCGAGACGACCCAGGGCTCTGCAGATGATTTGCGTCGCCTGCTTGTGCCGCCGTACGCGCCTTCGCTGTTGAAAGCTGACCACGCAAATCCGCAGAAGATTGGATGAAGACTGCTCACGGCTTTAGATGGCGCACCCGGATGCGATGATCGACGAATCACACCGGGCAGACCCGAGCACGAGTTGCAAATAGCGATGAGACCATGTTGGATAATGTTTGCATATGAATATATGGATGGTATGGTGTCATATCTTCACAATCTTATCGAAGCGGAGCACGACACTATCCGGTGCCACCCCATGCTCGTCTTCCTCCAGTCATCTCAAAAATCTTCGGCTGGAATCGACTTCTGTAGCCATTTCGGTGTCTGTGACATGCTGCAAAACTTCAACTTGATTTGAGTCACTTCGAAGTATATCATTGCTGTGCGTCCATGCTATTCGAATGCTGCACCACATTTACACCGCCGCTGAGTCCGCACGCCTGGCTTGCTGCCACTGGCAGTCTCTGCTGGACTCACATACTCGTGGTTGATCTGTCGCCCGCCAAAGTACGCGTCCGACCAGTACAGGCGCGCGTTCTTGAGGATCGACCAGTGCGCCAGCAAGATCTGGTCAGAGACCAGCAGGATCTTCGTCCCGTTGAAAGCCTTCCCGTCCTCTCGGAGCTCGTGGATCGTAACGGTGATGTTGAATTTACGAAGGAACCAATTGGGAAGTATACGCGCAGCAAACAGAAGCGGAAGATCGCGGTACCGAAAGAGCATTGTGGTCGCCGGCACGAAGCTACACACTTCGAGATGCCCGCGCGTGGAGAGCACGGACCCGTCAGGCGACTGCACGTAGACTTGAACACTGATATCGAACAAGTCTGTGTTCCGCGATCGATCGTCCAGGAAGCGATTGAATGAATTCAGCGTGTCCGTGCGGCTCGGTGTGTGAACCGAGTTGGTGGTCGGAGCCACCGAGCGTATGCGTCGAACTGAGCATTCGAGAAGACTGTGAGCCGCCACGCCAACAGCGCACGCACACACCACCACACAGGCCAGTAGAAGACCGTAGTCATGCAGTGAGGCTTGCGCTGCACACACGATCGAGCCACGACACGCTGAATGCTGGGAAATTTCGTCGTTTGTGACGGTGCGGAGACCGTGAAGGAGCAACGCCCGTGCTTTTGCCTCGAGTGCAGGCGTGTAGGTCATCGCATACATGACAAGTGACGCAGTGAACGCGACGACGTGGCCAAAGCTGGGCTCGATCTCCTGGCGCTTCATACTCCCTCCTCGAGCAAACAGGATATTGATTCCCAGCACGACCATAAGCGTACCACAACCGGTTGCTCGTAGAATCGCTTGGCGGGCGTCGGCTCCCACAAGCATGTCGATGGTGAGCTGCTTGCGCCAGGAGAGCAACCCCAACGCCATTTGCGCCACGAGGATCAGGTTGTAGCTGCTGCGCACGACCTTAGCTATCGTACAAGACGTCGTCGCGTGGATGGCATTCGTCCAGGGTGAGACCACCGCCAATCGGATCCTGTGCCAGCCCCTTACACTGGTGAGGTACGCTGTGAGCACGAGCGCGAGGATCTGCAAACTGATGAGCAGACGCAGGCTAAAGGTGTTGTCGACCGTCGCTTCATACACTTCCTGGTTCACGAAGTTGTGGCGCAGAACTCCATCACCAGTCGACACCTTCTCAACTGTCCATTCCGATAGCCAGAGCTGCGAAAACAACAGTGAGCTGCATTCACCAGCGACCGTACACTGGATCATTCGCCATGGTGCTGGGAAGGAATACGTGTGTTCTGGGGCGTCAGAATTGATGTTCGCGACGGCTCCAGAAGCAGCCAGAGCAGAATACGCGCATCCAAACGAGTCGCGGGAGCCGCCAAAGAGTGTGAACACGCTGCAGTCTTCCGTCATGAGCAAGCGCTTCGAGAAGACGGACACCTGTCGCTTGTACTCTGTCGTGGACGCAGTGAACCGAGCCACACGGGTCGTTTCGTAACACGAACTGAGCACGGGCTTAAGCTTCTGGTCCACAAGCGAGACGATCGCGACAGCGCCGGCGATGCGCACGGGATTCAGCTCACTCATCGTGTCTGGATCAAAGAACTCGCTGGGCGCGAGTCGTAGCCGAAAGTGGGTCGCAGTACCTTCGACGCAAGTCGGATCGAGACCAAACATCGGCGCGTCGTCTCGAGAGATGAGACCTTCAATGGATAAGGAGCTGGCAGAGTCAATACCACCGTAGCACACGCTTTTTGTGGGAGGAAGATTAATGATGTCCGTAAACACAGAGAGGTTTCGTGCCGTCTGCTCGCTAGTTGTGGTTTTCGCGCGTAATATCTTGTACGTAGCTTCCGGTACTGCCCGCACAAGGTCTCGAGTCGCGGCTGGGGTCTGGGTAGTGAAGAGATCCTGTTGCAGCTCATCGCAGTCGATACCGCGAGGCGACAGAACTTGGTAGTGATCGTTTTCGAAGGCAAAGTAGGAGCTTTGCTCGTAGCGGTCGCCGTGGCCGTCGCCAAAGACACTCTCGGGCACCAAAATCACTTGCAAAGCCAGTGGCCAGAGCCCCATGGACGCGATGCTGATCAGCGCGAGCTGGCGTACACGCCCACAGACAGCGAACACGACGGCCGTTTGCTTCGACATGGTCGCGGCTGATGGAGAGCGTGCTTGCGGCACAGTGCGAACTGCTGCGTTGGTTCGTTCGGTTGCTTGTTCATCGGGATCGACGAGGAACGGTCTCGGGTGGAGGGCATCGGATGGCGAGGGGCTAAGCGAGTCTCGCATCGCGAAGTCGGATAGTGAGAGCCACACGAAGCCTCCACAGCACTTCGAAATGGATTGCGGAGATCATTCTCTGTTTGGAAACACGGGATCAGTGGGCCACAAATAGCGGCATTCGGAGATCAGGGCGAGCAAAGAACGTGGTGAAATTCTAACCGTGGTGACCAGGGTTCGTGTTCCGAGTTCGTAGTCGCTTGCGGTATCATACATGTCCACTGGTTTGCATTGCACCGCGTGATCATCGTTCGACGATGATAGGGCGGAATGAGACCCTTAGTCCACTGGTGGTCGGTCACCACTACAAGCGAATGAGCTTCGAGAATTGATCAGCACACATGGCGATCACGATCAGCCCCCACGATCGAAAAGTACCTTCGCTTCATCAATGTCCGTGTTGCTTCTTGAGCCACGCGAACTTGAACGTGTAGTCTGAGCCTGCAACAAACACCATTCAGATCAGTTCCGTAGCCAAGAATTCCGTGCTCCAGACTGGGTTCCGTATCGTACCTAGGTGCTTGAGCGACATTTGGATCACGAAAAAGACCCACAGCACGAGCAGCGACTGCACCAAGCGCCAGTGCTTCTCGAGTGTGAACGTGATGAGCTTGGCGCCCGACATTCTGGTCAGGAATCGAAACACGACCGCCAGCACCACGTACGAAACGAATTCATAACCTGAATACTCCATCACGTACGCGACTGTGGAGCCCCACTCGGCATCACTGATGGCCTCAAGCTGTGCGTAGTAGACGCGGTTCGGGAGCCTGGACATCACCACGAGATACAGAGCTTGTCGCAACGAGAAAGTACAGCCAGTCAGTCGCCACTCAGCATATCTAATAGGACCACAGAGAAGCACTCACAGTAGGCGACTGTGATGAAGACCTCAGTGAACTCGATGAGCATGTAGAACTCGACCATGTGAAGCAGCTGCATGGTCTCCCGCACGAATTTCAGGCGCGCAAAGTCGAGATCGTGGAGCGAATCGGTCTCGAACGTCGACATCCGTCGTGGTGGCTCGTCGTCTTTGGATTGGCTGCTGGTGCTGGCAGCTACATGCACTTTTGTCGCAGTCGGGGGCTTGACTGGGGTGGCTGGCTTGGCGCTTGTTCCCGGGATGACCTGTACACTTGGCCCTGGCTGTTGAACGCGCTTGTATCTCGGGCAGCAAACCTCTGGGTGGTCTCGGATATGGTGGTGCGCGTCAAGGATCGCGATGGCACGCTCTAAATGCTGGCGCTTGGACCAGGACGTGGATACTGTCGCGACGAGACGGTCTTTCTCAGAGCCATCTCTGGAGGCCGCATCAGCGGCTGCCTTGGCCTCGAGAACATCGATTGTTTGGGCGTGCTTTTTGATGCGATCAAGCACAGCAAGAACGTCCAAGACGGCGGTGCAGCTCTGGAAAACATCCACGAACACGATCACCAGCAGAGTGCCGTAGCCCGATTTGGTGGACGACTGCATGGCCGAGGACAGGAACAACGCGTGGAACACGTCGACCGTGAAGACCACAAACACAGGCGTCTGGTCTTCGATGCGGAAGGCGCCATAGTTGGCCCAGAGCTTGAGCGACATCTTCCAGAAGGGCAGCAGCATGCTCACAATCGTCTTCTGGTTAGACGAGATCACGCGGAAGACGTAGCCCAGCACAGGGTACACCACGATCATCGCGACTTGCGCGAGCCAGAGCCAGATGAACCGCTTGAGATCCTCCCACGACTCGGGGTCTTCCCTAAAGGTCTTCTTCCACATGGTCCACATCGACGTGAACAGACACACTTGCCAAATGGCCGATGCAAACTGGTACAGGAAAGGCGTCGGGAAGCCCACGATCACGTGGAGCGCGAGGATGAACGACACAGTGACAGAGGTGATGGCGACAGTCGCGAGGATGAGCCACGACGGCTTGAGCGGAAGCCGTGAGGACGCGTGGTGGAACTGCTCGATGGACGTGATGGAGATGACCAAGACCGAGTAAAATGTGCGGATCCAGTACGACGCGGACTGGCCAGCGAGGCCTCCTACCGGTGGTTTGAGTGGTAGGATGTCGGCGAGCACGATGGCGAGGATGGGCGGCACGAGGGTCATCACCTGCACGGCGACAGCGCGGCTCATGCTGGTCTTGGCTGCGTACTGGGCGAACTCGTAGAGCCTTTCGACCGAGTAGTGGCCCTGGAGCTCGACTTGGTACGACTCCCACGTCTTCAGGACGTTGACAACCACCGGCGGAAGCACGAACACACGCGGCATCGTGGGAGCTTGGAGGTGGGGGTGGAGCGTCACTGGCACAAGAAAACCCGCTGTAGTCTCTGACGCCTTTGGAGTTGTTCGTATGTGTGGGTGGCTCGTGCGTGGCTCAGTTGCTCAGGACACAGAGATCGACTCTATTTTCAGACAGCGTTGATCCGACGAAGCCGTTCGGCTGCTTCGTTCTTCGAAGTAGTTGGTTGATCAGTGACGTTATTACTTGTAACCTCTGTGCTATTATAGTATCGGGCACAACGTGGCGGCTGTGGAGCAAAGCTACGTTGTCACGTGCCGGTGTCGAAGCCACGCGAAGCGGAACGAGTAGTCTGTGCCTATATCATAGCGTACAGATCGAATGGTGTGAGATACTATAATAGGGACGCTTGCAGCCACCACGAACTCCAGGGACAGAAAGAACGCACCAAGATGTTCGAGGGTCATCTGGATGACAAAGAAGACCCAGAGCACGAGCAGCGCCTGCACGAGCCACCAGTGCTTGCTCAGTGTGAACGCCAACAGCTTCATGGTGGAGACACGCAGCACCACGTAGAGAACAGCCACCAAGGCCACAAACGACAGCATCTCCAACCCAGCGTAGACCACGATGTAGCGTACTGTGCGGACCCACTGCTCGCTGGTGAGATCTCTCAGCAGCGGGTAGTGGACGCGGTTTGGGAGGTAGGACATGGCCACCAAGTAAGTCGCTATCATCGCAAGTATCGTCAGTCCATGGGATGCCAACGACCAGCCGTACTAAGACTTACAGTAGACGACAGAGACGATGACCTCAGTGAACTCGATGAGCAAGTAGGACTCGACCATGTGCAGCAGCTTCAGTCCGTAACGCACGTACTCGAGCTGCGCACGGTTGAGCTGAGCTGTAGAGCTGCTGGTTTCACGGGTCGATTCAGTTGGTCCGGGTTGCGATATATTCGATCTCGATGCGGTCATTCTCTTGGTCTGTTGCTGGATACTGCCGATAGGAACGACTACGAGCGAGCGGAAGGTGAGCCGGCGTAACAATCGAGTCCGCTTCTTGATAGGACGGCGATGGCGTGGATCAGCGATCTCTGGATAGTTCCGCACGACAGCGTTGTCGGCCAAAATCTGGGCCATTTCGCCGATAAAGTTAAGATGCCACGCTCCATGGAACGACGCGACCGACGGGCCTGCTCTGGTTGCCATAGCTCCCGCCGTTTGCTGGAGTAAGTGGATCTTTCGCTGTGTTCGGTTCATACATCGCACGACTTGGTGGACCTCAGCCACAGCGACACAGCCTTGGAAGATATCGACGACCATGACCACAGCTAAGGTGCCTCTGCCTGCGACGGACGATTGCATCGCGCACGCTAAGAACAACGCGTGGAACACGTCGACGATGAACACAATGTACACGGGAGCGAGGTCTTCGACGCGGTACGTGCCGTAGCTCGCCCAGTTTTTCAACCCGAGCTTCATGATGGGCAAGAACATCGTGAATATGGTCTGGTGCTTGCTGTCGAGGCGGCTGAAGATGAAGATCAACAACGGGTACACGATCACCATGGCCACTTGGCTGAACCACAGCCACAGATACCGCAGCAAGTCTCGCCGCGCCTCGAGGTCTGTCCGCAGCGTGTGCTTCCAGATCGTCCATAACGCAGTACCGACCATGACCTGCCACACGGGCGACACGAGTTGGTACAGGAACGGCGTCGGGAAGCCGATGATGAGATGGAGTAGAAAGATGAGCAAAATCGTGCCGGCAGTGACAGCCATAGTGGCCACGCTGAGCTGACGCAGCGACATGACTAGCGCTCGTGACGAGTAGTGGAACTGCACGAGCGTCGTGAGCGTGATAATGGACACGCACATGAACGTGCGTGCCCAGTAGGTGATGGACTGGTGGAACAGCCCGGCATTGGGTGGCCGTAGCGGCAGCACGTCGGCCAGCACGATGGAGACGATGCTGATCACGGGCGTGAGCAGTGCAATGCCGATCGCACGCGCGTGGCTTGTGCGCTTGGAGAACGCGTCCAGTTCGACGAAGCGTTCCACGGAGAAGCGGCCTTGGAGTTCGACTTGTAGCGACTCCCAGACGTTCAGGAACACGTGCAGTGCTCTCATAACGCCGACGCTGCGAACCGCAGTATTCATGGGAGGCTCAATTCCCGACCGCTGGCTGGCTGGCTGGTTGGTCCGCGCAAGGCTTCCAATCGGTCGTCGCGCACCAGTTTCGGCTATGACAAGATTGATCACAAACAGAAATAGTCAATATGGAGAGTGGAGCCTCAGCACACCATAGTAGTTGTGCTCCAGAGCTATTTTGGTCAAAAGTGTACCCATTTGTCCGAGAAAGTACGCCGGAGTATACCGTATAGCGAATGATGGTATGTATACAGTATACTGTCGCTCCTCGAGCCACGATCATCATCCACACACGGAATTGATATCCACCAAAATGGCACTGATCGCATCGCTTCGCCGTGGTATGGCGTCGGCTACGCGCGTGCCGCACGCGCCTGTTACATCTGCGCAGAATGCGCGTTCCAAGGCGCGTCTGATGGCGCTGCCTGCGCGTCGCTTTGCGTCCGGAAAGCCCACGCCCAACGGCACGAATGGAGCTACTGGCCAGCCAGCGCAGCAAGTCACGCGAGCCATGATCGTGCACGAAGGCCGCGAGATCCTCAAGCTGCTAGTTGGCGTACGTCTCTTCGTGTGACTATAGTACACTGTGTCGATGTATGTGGCTGTGTGCTGATGTGATGGACGGTTGGTGTGAACTGTAGGGCGTGGTGATCGTGAGCGCGTTGGTGGCGTCGAGCGGCTACGTCATTGAGAGCATGAAGCGCGTGAACCCCAAGCCAGCCCCAGGACGCTTCGTACAGATCAAAGACGAAGACGGAAACGCCGTG
Organism: Pythium brachiatum; assembly: GCA_023337615.1. Taxonomy (NCBI): domain Eukaryota; phylum Oomycota; class Peronosporomycetes; order Pythiales; family Pythiaceae; genus Pythium; species Pythium brachiatum. The sequence goes on along the minus strand of JAADXI010000118.1, from coordinate 17,986 downwards.
CAGGTGCATCTCCAGCGTCTCGGCTCCGGTGACGTGACGGTGATTTTTGACGGCGGCGTGGGCGAGACGTCGTTCGACTGGGACAAAGTCGCCCAGGACGTGAGCAAATTCGCGTCCGTGCTGTCTATTGATCGCCCTGGCTTGGGCTTCTCCACCAAGGGAAAGTCGCCGCGCACGGCCGAGCAGATCGCGAAGGAGTACACGCAGGTGCTGGACGCACTGCACATCCGAGGCAAGGTCGTGCTCGTGGCCCACGGTGCTGGCGGCTACAATATGCGGTGAGGAGATGGCGTGGAGAGGCTCTGGTAGTAAGAGTCTGTATACTGATTGGCGCTTTGTTGTGTAGCCAACTGGCTGAGAACCTGGAGGAGAACGCCGCGTCGCCTATCAAGTGCCAGGGTCTCGTTCTGGTGGACGCTCTCCAAGGTGAACACCTCCTTCCTGAAGCCTACTACTGTGTTGTACGTCGTGACTGATTGATACTGTGTGTAGAGAACCTTCGTGCTGAGCTGGAGAGTGTGTCGGAGCCTGTGCAGAAGGCTCTGCAGGCCATGGACAAGAACGGCAGCACCGTGCTCATGCTGTCGCACATTGGAGTCATCCGCTTGATCACCACGATCCAGCAGGAGAAGAACCAAGCCAAATACTCTGCCGAGGCGCTGCCGTACATCGAGTTCTTCACGCCCTCACCTGCTCATCGCGCGGCGGCCAACGACGAGAACCTGGCGTTGCCGCTGACCGAGCAGCGCTTCCGCGACGCGTCATCGCCCCGTGGATTCGAGTTCCCATGCGTCGTACTTTCCCACGGTCGTGCGGATCTCTTTGACAGCATGAAGATCCAGCAGGGCGTTGACATGGCGGCGATCGCTGCGCTCGAGCAGAAGTGGCAGGACGCACAGCGTACGCTCGCCAAGACTGTCGGTGCTACAGCGTCCACGCAGATCGTTGTCGCAGATGCCGGCCACAACATCCACCACGAGAAGCCCGAGGAGATCACCGAGGTCGTGCGTGCGCTGGTGAGCGAGGCCCGCGAGAAGGGTGCGGCCACGGGACTCGCATCGATCCAGGCAGGCACGTGCCCTGTTTAACAGACGCACTCGAGACACTCGTACTCATTTGTATGGAGTTTTTGATACATCAGTGTTGAGATCTATACGACTAGTCTACTGCTGCTTGTCTTCCAACACGTCCGCGAGCCACAGAGCGATGTGGTCAGCCATATCACGCGAGCCATTGTGCTCGACCATGAAGCCGTGGCCCTGCGGGATCATACGGTGGCGTGCCTTGCCAAACTTGAGCTGGAACATCTGCACGAACTCGTTGGGCACCCAGCCGTCGATGGGTGAGTACACGATCAGCGTCTTGTGCTCGTGGAGACGCAGCGTGGCCTCGTCCACGTCGCCTACTTGCTCCATCTCCTGGTGGGCCATGTGCAGCACGTTGAGCATCACCTGGTGGTTCACGAGCGCCACTGAGATGTCAACGAATGCCTCTTCCTTCACGCTTCCAACGGCGAGAGTGGACAGCCAGCGACGCAACGCCAGTGGCGTGAGGAACTCGAGCAGCTTGATCAGCTTGACCGAATGGTGGCGGTGGCGGAACAGCGGCATCATCTGCGTGCCCTTGGCCGACTCTCCGATGCGGTGGAACGTTGGCTGCATGAAAACGGCCTTGACGATGTGGTCTGGGAACGCCTTCATGACCTTGAGCTGCAGGTACGCGCCGATCGAGTGCGACACGAGCACGAGCTGGAGCTCCGGGTTTTCCTTCAGGCGCTGGCTCAGGTACGCGATCTTGTGTTCGTGGTGGTGGTGCAGATCAAACACCTTGCCGTTGTTCTTCCACGGCATGAAGTGGCCGGCGTGGGACAGCGCGCGCACTTCGTGGTGCTTGCCAAAGCGGCGCACGAGGTCGCGCATGAGCGGCAGGTAGAAATGCGGCAGGCCCGGGTTACCAGGGATGAACACTACAAGCACATTGGACTTGGCCTTGGCTGGCTGTGGACGGTACACGATCGAGCCGAAGGACACGCCGTCGCCCACGTCGTGCCACTCCTCCACGGCGCGGTGGTCCAGCGCGTGGTCCTCCGGGTGGCCGCTCGCGAGTACTGCGTTAAGCTGGCGATGCACACGTAGCTGCTCCAAGTGGCGGCGCTGGCGGTGGTACACGTAGCGCAGGAACGCCAGCACGAACAGCGGGCCAAGTACACGGAAGCGCGGCGAGCGTAGACGCAGCGCGATGGCGTTGACGATGGCCTGCAGCGAGAGCGCCATGGTTGTGAGGAGATCGACGAATGCCATGGAGCTGCTCGCTGGATGATGACGGGAATGGGTGGTGTAATGTATGCGCAAGAACTATACGTCTTAATGGACTGATGTGATTGGCTGAATTTAGACGTTTGGCGTGTTTGACCGCTCGTCGGATTGAAAGGTCCCATGACTTGCGGGAGTTGGTGATGTCATGAGCTGTGCGATCATGGCGTCAGTGTTGATCGGAGCTGCATGGACAATCGTACGGAGGAAACACATAGATCTTCTTCATGCTACGTGAGCTTGTGGATTGCATTGGGTCTGTGGATTATGTGGACTTGTTACTTGGTCGCGCCGTTGGCGATGGCGAGGTCGCGCAGCACTTGGACGGCGCGCGTGGCGTCGCGCGTCGGCACGAAGATGTGGTCGTGGTAGTAGGCCGCGACGACGTTGCAGCTGATGTTGGCGACACCCAGTGCAGTCGCGAACGCTGCGGTGAGACCGACGGCTTCGAGCGACGAGTGCACAGTGAGCGTGATCCACGAGAAAGGCGATGTGGCCTCGAGCCCGGCCTTGGCCGCAGCTGCTGTGGTCAGGATGACCGTGATCTCGGTGGCGTCTTCACGGAAGAAACACTCGATCGACGCCAGGTCCATCGTAGCGAAGACCTCGGGCGTCACAGTGGCGAAGATGTACTCGCCGGCGCGAAGCTCGGGCTCCATGGTGCGCAGCAGCTCCCCGAGGTTGGTTCCGCCCACAGTCGTCGACATCTTGAGTGCTTGGTGCTTGGGATTCGAAGGAGAGAAGACGCTGGGAGGCGAAGACGAGCAGATCTGGAAATGACGTTGGAATTGTGTGCTTTTGCTTGGTTGTGCACCCGCGGAGGCGAGAAATCCACGCGCGAAAGGCGACCATTGGCCGACGTGTCGTATGCTGCGACTGGACCGAATGCGTGATGAGTACAAAAGACTCAACATGGCGATGGATGGAGTCGCTCTCGGTGGTGACGACTGTGTGGGGAATTGTGTGCTGTGGTTTTATCCACGCAAACAGTCCGCAGGAACGAGCACAAGGTCACACATCCGCTGAGATCTCTGCGACATGGTACACGAACACTCATGCAGTACACGCTGTAGCCGTATCGATCCGATACAGTACGATACCTGTGGAGAAGCTCTGGATATGTGATGATGTTGTGCGATGCGATGATGTGGCACGAATGTTGAACTAAGCAGATTGGGTCAACATTCATTTCAGAACATAATATTTAGGCATATATGGGCAATACCAGGTGCAAGACCGGTTGTAAACAGGCTCCATCAGTACTTACTAATAAATACTGATATGAACTGTTTATGAACTTTGCAAGGAATCTGGCGGATTCGGGTTCCGTCTAAAATCTGGATATAAATATCCATAGAATATAAATATCCAGAGAACATCATATATCCGGTTTCCGAGGTGTGGCCAGTAGATATCGGTTTATGGAGGCGAACCCAATGAATCCATAGCAATCATTCCCATCCTAGAAATTCTCGTCCATCTGGAAAAAGTTCGAGATGTTGGATACAGAATGATGGTCGTTTCGTGACTCAGAGGGAGCTGCAAAGAGATGGAGCTGCTGGAAAAATGGCGATCCTCACATGCTCTCTCGCATTTCCGCATTTCCACGCCGAACCACAACCGCTCTATCAACCGCACACCGCCAGCCAGTCATTATGGCCGCTCTCCTCCCCCGTGAATGGCTCTTCGACGACGCCACCAGCGAGTTCGTAAGCCACGGCGCTGCGATCCGCGTGGTCGCGCTGCCGTCGGGCGAAGCCGGCGAGATCAAGGGCGCGCAGGAGCAAGCCGAGGATTTGTATCGCGATATGTTTGAGGCGGCTGACCATCCAGAGGCGGGAGTGCGTGCCAAGGCAGCGGTGAAGCGAGCGTTCACAGAGCCGGAAAGTGCGGAGCTGGCGCTGCCCAGCCGCACGGTGCTGGCGTACTACGACGCCAACGCCGACACGGAGAGCGACCGCATCGTCGCGTTCACGCGCGTCAGCTACGACGGTGACCAGGTGCTGATTGGATCCATTGCAGTGACGTTTGAGCTCGCGGGCCAGGAGCAGGAGGAGGTTTCCCGTGCGATTGTGGCGGTGGCGAATGAGCTCGCGCTGACGATGGCCAAGAACGTGCTTATGGCCACGGCAGAAAAGAAGGGCGAAGACGCCACGCGGCCGATCATGATCTGGCAGGGACTGCTGGGAGCGTCGGACTTTCTGAAGGAGAAGTATGCCGAGAACGGATTCACCACGGATCTCACGGACCGTCTCGAGATGACGGCGTTCCTCAAGGACGTGGAGAACTCCAACTTTGCGTCGATCTGGAAGACGCTGGGCATCTCGACGAATATCACACCACAGAACAAGGCCGAGGGCGTTGAGATCCGTGCGTTAGATCTCGCGAACGATGACTTGCTCAAGGTATACGACGTGCTCAAGCTCGCGTTTGGAGGCAGCCCGCCATCGTTCGAGTCCTGGAAACGCCACTACCCGTCGCAGCCGCGCTTCGCTGCCGACCTCAGCTTTGTCGCCTGGAAGGGCGACGAGCCAGTCAGTGTGTCGCTGATTGAGCTTATGGTGGAGGGTGAAGGTGGCGGCGAGGCGGAGCTCGAGCCACTGTACACGGCGGACGCGAAGCTGAGCCAGGAGCTCAAGGACAAGTCGCTCACGGAGAAGCTGCACTTCGCACAGGACTACGAGGAGCGCAAGAACACGATCCGCGCGATCGCCAAGACGGCGTACGTGTGTGGCGTCGCCACGCTGCCCGAGTACCGCGGTAAGGGACTAGCGCAAGACCTGCTGCGTGAGAACTTCCAGGCCGGTGCGCGTGCAGGCCTCGAGTCGATCTACCTTGGCACTGACCGCCAAAACCCTGCGGCTGTGCGGGCGTACGAACGCGCCGGGATGGTCGTGACCAAGGCCGAGAACCAAGGTCGCATCTCGGCAAAGACGGTTTCCCTCCACCCGTAAAGATCGTAACGAGTTAATTCAAAGCCCACACGTGAATCCCAACCTCAACTGGTCAAGCATTGCACCCATAATACACGTTGAAGATCCGCAAATTAACCCGGCTTTGGCTGAGACCACACGTTTTTACTAAAGCAGTGAAGGAATGATACAGACCAAAACTCACAGGGTATTTTATTTGAAGATATGTGTGTGGTTTAGAGATTTAGGTCAGCACTAGGTGCCAAGATGTATTGTTTTAACCGTAAGTGGTAATTTTATAGTGCAATAAGTCTAAGGGTGCGTTGTTTTTTTAGGAGTTCAGGATATCAGAGAGGTAACGTAATAAAGCAATGCGAATGTTCGGGGGGAAAACCACTGTATTTCACTATAGCTGTGGATCTGTTTAACATATTGTAAATACGTTTCCTTGCAGATATGTTCAAAACAATAAGCCACAGCAAAGCAGATCTGCGTCTCGAATCACATACCTTGTCAGAATGGATAAAATATTAACTCCACTGTTCCTGTGGAATACTGTCTGTACCCACATGGGCTGCTGAACCCATCTCTGCAGTATTATCCACAACGCTGCAGTAATCAATCAAATTCCCCATGGATCCCTCTTGCTCAGAGCAATATGGAAGCAGGGCAATCAGCACCATTCGCTCATTTTCCAATCTCCCAGCAACCACGATGGCGTCGTTCAAGCACCCCAGTGAATGGCGCTTTGACGCTTCGTCTTCTTCGTTTGTGACCGACAGTGCCCTCGTCCGCGTCGTCGCGTTGCCAGGGGAGAAGGCTGCGCTCCTTCCAGATGCACGCGATCGAGCAGAGAGGCTGACGCAGTTGGTGCTGGAACGCACGGGCTTCACGTCGATGAGTGCCAAGCAGATCACCGCAAGGGCCTTCACGGAGGACCCGGGGCCTCAGCCAAGCCGCACGGTGCTCGCGTATCACTACGCCACGTCTGAAGATGTAGAGAAGAAGACGGGCACCATCGCTGCGTTCACCCGCGTGTATGCCAGTGAATCCAACGTGTACGTCTCGACAATCTCCGACGACCAGGAGCTACCTGAAGCTGTGCAGAAGGAGGTGCTGCGTGCACTTGTGGCCGCAACCGAGGAGCTCGCCGATGGGATCGCACGGTATGAGCTGCAAGCGGAAGAAAGCAAGACACGCACGCGAACGTCGCTGCTCATTCAGCGAGGTCTGCTGGGTGTCTCCGACTTCCAGAAGTCGCTCTTGGAAGACGCTGGGTTCTCAGCCGCACTGACTGACCGTATTGAGATGACCGCAGTGCTTGAAGATCTGGATGGTCACACGGGGCTTGACGCTGAAGGCATTAAGATTCGAGCGCTGGATCTCTCCAGTGACGACTTGGTTCGCGTCTTCGACTTGGTGAAGTTGGCGTTTGGCTCGGGTGCTCCCTCCTACGAAGCCTGGAAGCGCCACTACTTGCAGCAGCCACGTCTCGCCGCCGACTTGAGTTTCGTGGCGTGGCACGACAACGAGCCTGTGTCCGCCGTTATCATCGAGCGGATTGTCGAGGGCGAAGGCGGTGGAGAACATGAGGTGGAGGCCATGTTCGAGACGGAATGCCAGTTCTCGGAAGAGCAAACTAGCTCTGTGGGAGTGACGACGGCGCTGCAGTTGTTTGCAGAAGACTTTGAAGAGCGGCAGCGCAAAATCCAGGACACTGCAACGACAGCCAACGTGGTGGCGGTGGCAACGGCGCCAGCGTTCCGCGGACTGCGGTTGGCGCAGCGCGTACTGGAACACAGCTTCCACGCAGCCAAGCGTACCGGTCTTACGTCCATCGGACTCAGTACCGACCGCCAGAACCCCGGGGCCGTGCGAGCGTACACCCGAGCTGGCATGAAGGAGACCAAGACGTTTAACGAAGGGTACGCGGTCGCGAGGGAGTTCAAGCTGAGCCCATAGGCATGAGACCCTCAGTCAGAAGAGAGAGAGAGAGAGAACGATGTGGAGCGGTAACCACTAGGAATGCATGTTGAAGTTGAACCCAAAAAAAGATCGTGATGGCCTTTCTGGAACGAGATGAGCTCCCCCAAAGATCTCCTCGAGAACAGATCAATCTAACAGGTCCATGTTTCGTTCTCGTTTTCCTGAGGTTTGAAACTCTCTTCCAGTATGACGCTGCCGGCGTCTCGCACGTGGCGCTTCGACGCGTCTCCTTCGACTGCTGCAGGTATTCGCGTCGTTGCGTTGCGTGCCAATGAAGCTGCTCGCGTGGAAGGCGCTCGTGAGCGCGTGGAGCGACTGTATGAAGAGCTGTGTGCCGAGGCGGAGTACCCGCTCGCTCGCGTGAAAACAGATGTGGCCAAGGCGTTTAAAGACCACTCCACACACAACTACGCTCTCCTCGCCTTCTACGACGATGGCTCCGCGTGTGCAGGCGCCCACATCGTCGCCTGTACGCGAGTGAGTTCGTGTGGCGCACGTGTGACGGGATCTTCAATCGCTGTTGATCGAGAGCTCCAAGACGCCCAGCAACGAGAGGTTACACGAGCCATTGTAGCAGCGACTGACGAGCTGGCTCAGGATGTGGGGAGACAGGTGCTTGGCAGTGAGGCCACGGCAACCCCGCGGTCGATCATGATCTGGCAGGCTCAGATTGGAGCCACTGAGTACCTCAAGCAGCTCCACGTTGAGCGAGGCTACAGTACGGAGTTGGCCCAGAGACTGGAGATGACAGCGTTCCTGAATGAGAAGGATACTGTGGATGCCGTCACTGCGGTCTGTGACGATGCGCAGATCACGTTTCGTGCGTGGGATCTGGTGAACGACGACTTTGAGAAGGTCTACAACGTACTCAAGGGTGCATTTGGCTCCAATCCGCCGTCTCTCGAAGCCTGGAAGCGCCACTACGCGCAGCATCCGCGCTTCGGCGACGAGCTCAGCTTCATCGCGTGGCACGGGGATGAGCCAGCGTGTGTCGTGGCAATCGAGTACATTGTGGACGGAGAAGGTGGAGGCACAGCGGAGCTTGGGCCATTGTTCACCACCGACCGGGAGCTCGCTAGCCACGGCAGCGTTCTCTCTTCACCAGCCACGAAGCTGGTGTTTCCAGAGGATTACGAAGAACGCAAGGCTCAGATCCGGGCGATCGCGAAGACGGCGTACGTGTGTTGCGTGGGGTCGTCGCCAGCGTACCGTGGGAAGCGCCTGGGGCAAACAGCGTTGCGGCTGAGCCTCCAAGCGGCCGCCAAGGCCGGACTCGAGACGGTGTATCTGTGTACAGATCGCCAGAACCCAGCGGCCGTGAAGGCGTACGCTCGCGCCGGCATGGTGGTGACCAAGGTCACAGACCTGGGCAACGTGACGGCCAAGGAAGTAGCTCTCGACCCGTAGGAGTCCTACGGTAGGACAACCAGCAACAGTAAGCGGATTGACATGTAGAGCACGTTTCCCAGTATTATCGGTCTCTGACCCAGCCAAACGGCCGGAAGCAGTAGGATACTGTATGCCGTCGGGTCCCAGGCCACTTGTCGCTGCAGAGCCCGCAAGAGCTCCTGTTGCCTTGGCTGGCAGTCTCGAATCCGATCAGCAAGAGCCACAAACCAAGCGGTGACACTACAAGAGAGAGAGAGCCTTGCAGCATGAAGTTCTTCAAGCATTTCATCAAGTTCTTCGAGCACATCGGCAAGTGGTTCAAGAAGCTCTTCCACAAGATCAAGAAGGCCGTCGACTAGAGCGGAACACCAAGCCGAGCAACAAGCCGCTCTCATAACAATGCCAATACAAGACCGTTCATCTCTTTCGAATTTCCCCGTGTTTGGTTGCGATTTCAGTCCGCAGGAGCATCTTCGTATCGTGAAGGAGCCGGCTCTGCTCCACATAAGGTTACCTTACCTATCCACCTGCACGCTCGATCCGCTGGAGACACAGCTACAGAAAATAATAGCCATCTTGGTAGAAATTCATGTCTGTTTCTCCTGTCTGTGTCGGTCATCGCATTCGCGACATGCGTGACACAGCCGAATACTTGTGAGTTCCCCACAGACCGGCGCACGCAGAGTGAGCTCTTTATCGTCGAGTAGGTCTGGGTATTCTCAAATCTGCTCCACGACAAGCAATCAGCAACAGGTAACCAAACCACCAGCTACCAAATACCATGAAGTTTTTCAAGAAGATCGGCAAGTCTTTCAAGCACATGGGCAAGGGCGTCAAGAAGTTCTTCCACAAGATGAAGAAGCACTAAGCACCACCGCCACACACAGTACGCTTTCAACAACCCACGTAGCTTATGTATCCACTCGTCACCAAGACGACGTCGTATCTATCGTATCTTCCCTCACCCACACGGAGCTCCCCAGTGCAGCGAGTTCATTGTCAAGCCGAGAAAGGCGGTTGACGGAGGGAGATCATTGAGAAAAGTATCGCAAGCTGTGATTGGCCATAATCTATCCAAGCTTCTATTTCATTGGACAATATATTTACATCAAGTGGCTTTGATTGGTTGAAACATGGCCTCGTTGAATTTGACGTCATCATATTTGAACTTGGGGCAGCAAACTGCACGTCAACAGCAAAGGGAGAGAGAATCACAACACGAAAATGGCCGACGCTAGCGACGAGATCTGGGCGACTTCGCACGTCGAGGAGCCATCTCCAGAAGCCGCTTCATCGCCTATGGGAACGCTGGCGATCTTCGCATCACAGTGCAGCGTCGCTGAGCTTCAACAGCGTCCAGGAGCCCAGGAAGCAGTCGCGCAACTCCTTTCCGGTCTGCGCAGGTCGCCACGGCCTTCAGTCGAGATGCTGTGTGCGCTAGGCGAAAACTACGCCCGCTGGATGCGTGAGCGTGTCGCTGTAAGCGATGCGCTGTGGTTCCAGCTCGCAGAGGTCGGTGTGTGGCTCACAGTCTACGGAAACAGCTCGTCAATCGAACAGCTCAAGACTACGACGCTCCAGCCCACGGCGTTCCCACACAAAGAGGCGTTCTGCGATCGCCAGCGGCAAGTGGTCTTTGCGTGTGCGTTATTTGATGCGCTGTGTGTGCCTGTAGCTGTGAATCCCGACGTGGCTGCGCGCGTTCTCGACGTGTTCATCACGCTAATGGGGAAGGCGATGGCCGGCTACGAGTTCGTGTTCCTCCACCACGTCGCGGAGCCGCTTGTGAAGCACATCCAGCAGACGCACCGCTTTCTACCAGAGTCTCTCGCGCGAGCAGCTCTAGCAATTGTGGACCAACACCTTCGAAAGAGCTGGCAGCAAAGCCCCGTGCCGCTCGCAGTCGCGGCGATTCTACTCTGCGCCAGTACGGAGGCCACGGGGTTGCGATCGCTGCAAGCGCTCGTGAACCAGCAGCTCCAAGGCGAAGACGCCCTTCCGCATCCGCATCGACCAGTGGCTCTGTTGGCGGTGGCGCTGCGTGCGGCTCCGCTGGCTGTGGCGCCGTCGCCGCTGATCCACCAGTTCATTCTGCTGCGAGTGATGAACCTCGCGTTGGTCTCGCCACGCCTGCTCGTCCAACAAGAGCAGCTCAAGACGCTGTCCGAGCGGTTCCAGGAGTCGCTGTACCACGCTCGCTTGAGTGAAAGCGACGCAGCGTTGTGCCTGCGGATGATGGACGTGTGTACGGCTGAAATCAAAGCCGCGATGCAAGCGAGTCCAGCTGTGTACAGCGATGTTCTACGCGTCATGCGAAGCCGAAGCGAGATGGAGATCTTCCGTCCGTCGCTGATCGCTCTTGTTGGTGAAGAGAAGCCTACAACGGATGAGGTGTTCCCTGTGAAGCAGTTCTTCTCTGGTGTGTACGACGCCGTGTCTGTGGGAATCCAGCTTCTGCTCCAGTCCTCATCAGCAAACGATCTGGTGGTAGGATCCTTCGCGACGCTTGTGCGGTTGGAGTTTATGCGAGAATGCTGTGGCACTCCACAGCGAAACGACCTGATCATCGTACTCACGCAACGCGTTGAAGCACTGGTCGACTCGGCTCCTGATGCGACGCTGTCGTCACTCGCGTCCATCGTGCTCACACGAGACCAGACCCACGAGTCCCAGGCTCTGGACGTGGCGTTTGGCTGGACGTGTCTCGCAATTGGCCAGCTCATTCAGCGTAAGCTTCGTGTTGTATTGTTCCAGGTAAGTGAAGCTGTGAAGCGAGACGCGCTCGCAGTCGTGTTTGCCGGTCTGTACCACGGCCTCGAGCCGCTAAACGGGTTTGTGCATCGCTTCCTGGGCTTCACGCTGTCGAGTCTGGGCCAGTTCGTGTCGGTGTATGAGATCTTCCCCTACTACGTCCAGGAATCGCTGCGCCAATTCCCAGGCGACGTCTCCAAGGACCAAGTCGCGAGTGTGCTGGGCACAGTGTTTGGTGCGTTGTACTACACGGACGCGTCCACACCGACCACCGTGGAAGAGAAGGCTCTTGCAGCGACGGCTTCCCAGACCAGACACGCGATGGTCCTGTGGGCGTTGCGTCGTACTCGCACTCGCGTGGAAGAGCTGCTGCCCCCACAAGCTCAAGGTTCTGCCAGTGGGTTATACCTGTCCGAGCTGTTCTTTGAAGTCGCCAAGATGGCGCCCGTGGAGCTGCTGCCAATTATTGCACAGGAGATGGAGACGCTCGTCCAATTCGCATCCGACTTAAAGAACGACACGCTGCTGGAGGAGATCAAGACGCGTGCGTTCAACGCTGTCGCGCTCAACTGTGAATCCGAGAAGCGCGCGTGGCTGGCCGCGTGGTACATCGAACTCGACGCCCAGTACCCGACGACTCCAGCAGCTTCAGAGACTGATCTCGAGCCACAAACTCAGGCCAGTCCACCGTCGACAACCCCAGTAGCGTCTCGCCTGTAACCCCACGTCAAATTGCTAGTAACGTTAAACTACTCTCACAATGGTTTGATACATTTTCGCTTATAGCAGTCATTGTAGGCTGGAAGATTCATGAAGGTTCCGCTACAGTTAGTATGGCTGCCGCTCAACTTACAGACGCTTGTCGCCGTCCCACATGTAGAAGCCCTCGCCCGTCTTGCGGCCGAGCTTGCCTTCCTTGACCTTCTGGCGCACGATCTCCGGCACGAAGAACGCCGGCTCGTTCGGGTGATCGCGCACCCAGCCTTCCAGAATGAACAGCGTCGTGTCCAGGCCGACGTAGTCCGCGAGCGTGATCGGACCCATTGGGTGGCCGGCGCCAAACTGCATCGACACGTCAATGTCTTCCTTAGTGGCGTGGCCACGCTCGTACAGCGCGATGGCCTGCGCCAAGTACGGCACGAGCAGGCGGTTCACGATGAAGCCCGGCGTGTCCACGCACGACACCGGGTGCTTGCCGATCGCGTGGACCCACTGCTTACAGGCCTCAAACACCTTCGGATCTGTGGCGTCCGTGCGCACGACCTCCACGAGCTTCATGATCTGCACCGGGTTGAAGAAGTGGAGCCCGACGACCTTCTCGGCGCGGCCTGAGGAGCCGGCAAAGTCGGTGATCGCCAGCGACGACGTGTTGCTGGCCAGGATGGCCGAGGGTTTGACGATCTTGCCCAGCTTGGCGTAGAAGTCCTTCTTCACGTCCACATTCTCGACGATGGCTTCAATCACGAGGTCGCAATCCGCGAGGTCCTCGGTCTTGGTAGTGGGCGTGATGCGCGCGAGCGTCTCGGCGACCGCGGCCTTGGCCTCGGCCTCCGTGGCCGTGCCCTTCTTCACGTTGCGGGCCTGGATCTTGCCGAGCGAGTCCTGGATACGCTTCATACCGGCCTCCAGCCCCTTCTCGTTCATGTCCAGCGCCACGACCTGGAAGCCGGCGCTCGCCGCGGTCTGCGCGATGCCGTGGCCCATGAGCCCGAGCCCGACCATGCCGACCTTCTTGAACTCGATGGAGTCGCTGGACGAGAATGCGCGGAGCTGCACGGCCGAGCGGCTACGCTGGGCGGCGGACACGGAGCGCAGAGCGGTACGGAGCATGGTGCTGTCTGACAGTAGGAAGCAACAGTCCGCGTGGAGATGCAGGAATGGAGCTGCAGATTCCAGGAGATCCGCTGAACAATTGATGACGGAGGGCACGTGGCTCGCAAAGATCGGATCCGACGTGAAGTTTCACAATAGAGTACAGAGAGGGACAGAATAAGATAAATTTGAGAAGATCGGTATATTATCGGTATCATGGCGGTACTTGAAGTTGAGATGGGAGCTCTTGGTCTTGAAATGATCAATGGCAATGCAGGCTGGAGAGGAGGTGCTTAGAAAGTCTCCCAGCTACTGGCCGTGCTTCTATGAGAGTATAGTATGGGTGTGAGTGAGTGAGTAGTAGTGAGTAGTGGAGTGGAGTTGGGTACGTACGGTGCACTGGAGAAGCCCAGGAGGTCGCTGTCGCCGGCGCTTTTGTCCTTGGCGCTCGCGTCAGCCGAGCCCCAGTTGTCGTCGTCATCGTTCGTGTCCTTGCCCTTGCGTGTGGTGTTGATCTTGATCTTGATCTTTTCGCCCTGCTTGAGCGAGTAGTCCTTGCTCTGACCCGGTGCCTTGAGCGATTCTTCGGCTGCGACCTGTTCACGCTTGAGCTCCCTATTCACATGGATATCAAATGTAAGCATTCGTAATTGGTATACGGGTATCAAACTGACGCGTGCGTACTTGGTGAAGTCATCAATAGCGACGTTGAAGTCGAACGCGTCGCTGCGGTTCTCGAAGGCGATGCCAATAAACGCGTGGCGGCCTAGGCGTCCATAAGGCCAAGTCAATATACTACAATTCCAATAAGGCTAGGTCATCAAACGCCGAAGAACTCACCCGACTTCTGGTCAACCACACGCAGCACGAAGTAGCGGCTACTATCGACGACTGCAACATTACGATATGAGTGTTAGTACAGTAGCTCGCCTATCAAGATACCGAGGATGGTCTCTCCATACCTTTCTGGACGGCCGGTTGGCCGTCACGCGTCACGGGACAGGCAGCAAAGAGAGCGCCCGTGGCTGGATCACGCAGCTCAATCGATGCCTCGTCGTCCGTCGCGTTGATGACCATTCGCCCAGTCCACGTCGGGTCGCTCGGCCATGAGTCCGCACTGGTAGACAAACACCACCAGTAAATCAAGCACTAAATCAAGTGCTCAAAAGAGGGGAGGATAGATACTTACCGGTGGCCTGCCGCAGAAATCTGTGGTGGGATTCGGAAGGCAAAACACTGGTTAATCACAGCCAATACACGCTGCACGCCTGTACATTCATCATCTCCATCAGTCCTCAAGCGCGGAGCTCCATTAGAAACGACGCTACTCACCGCCGTCCGACATTGTGGCAGTTGGTTGTGCTGGTGCTCTAATGGGAGATGAAGATGGCTTTCGCAGTGACTGAGCTATGCTGCTGGGATCTGCGTGCAGTGTCGTGAGGCGTCGGTTATTCCCGAGTTCCCATTTTGCATGCGTCGCTTCAAGCTCCATCATTAGCACCCTCTTCACATATTATACCGTCCATAGTGGATGCGTCTTTTTCTCTGCTTCACGGGGTAATTAACACATGCAAACCTTCTTAAATGAATAACGTCAGATCAGATGCTAAGCTAAGCTACTAAATAACCTTCGTTGTATGATAATCAGTTATCCGTGTAACGCAGGTTGTTGTCCAAACACCATTGCCGCAGAGCTTCCGACTCGAGCGTCATCACCTTCGTCAGCGAAGAACACCAACACCACAGCCAAAATGTATGCTAGTCGCAGCCATTTTCCGCAGCTTCCTCTGCTATGCTGCCTCAACGAACACTTGAAGCTCACTCTCTATGTCCCTTCGTGTGTGTAGATGTCGTTCGGTGCTCGTTTCCGCTCGTTTGTGAACCACCCGACGGGTCCAAAGACCACCCACTTCTGGGGGCCTATCGCGAACTGGGGTTTCGTAGTCGCTGTACGGAAGCCGCTGCGCTCACTGCGCGCCCATGTAGTAGCCTCAGAGTGCTCACTGCTTCGTTTTTGTGTATTGTGCAGGCCATGGCGGATATGAAGAAACCAGCGGAATCGATCTCCATCAACATGACCTCGGGTACGGTGCTGTCTTTTTTTCCTGTCATTACTGTGGCGTTCTGCTTGGGAGATCATGATGCTGACCTCGTTACCGCGTGTTGTGTGTGCAGCGCTGTCTCTGTACAGCCTGATCTTCATGCGCTTCGCGTGGATGGTCAAGCCGCGCAACTACTTGCTGCTCGCGTGCCACGCGTCCAACGAGACGGCGCAGCTCTACCAATTGCAGCGCGCTGTGCGTGCGCAGACCGGCAAGAAGGAGACCACCACGCAATAAGACCACAGCGAACGACTACTACGCGTTGCGCTAGAGTTCTGTGTCTGAACTGAGACCCACGACTAGACCGCCAGGAGCTGCGTACATCCATCCGTCCCTGTCATTATGTTCAAACTCAAAATCAACATCAAACATGAGCAGCATCAATCACTGAATGATGTTTGTACACTACCATCAAACAGGTTAGTATTGCTTGATAATCCAGACCAGAAGAGAAACGAAATGAGAAAGGCGACAGCCGTCTACATGCGGAACACGCCGAACTTGGTCTCCTTGGGCACCTCGTTGAGCGCGGCGCTGAGACTCAGGCCCAGAACCTTGCGCGTGTCCTTCGGGTCGATGATACCGTCGTCCCAGAGACGCGCCGTCGAAAAGTACGGCGAGCCTTCGCGCTCGTACGTGTCCAGCACGGGCTGCTTGAACGCTGCCTCTTCCTCAGCCGTCCACTCCTTGCCAGCCTTGTCCATGTTGTCGCGCTGCACCTGCGCGAGCACACCGGCCGCCTGCTCGCCACCCATGATCGAGATACGGGCGTTCGGCCACATGTACATGAAGCGCGGCGAGAACGCACGGCCACACATACCGTAGTTACCAGCACCGTACGAACCGCCGATGATACACGTGATCTTGGGCACCTTGGCACACGACACCGCAGTCACGAGCTTGGCACCGTCCTTGGCGATACCGCCGTGCTCGGCTTTCTTGCCCACCATGAAGCCCGTGATGTTCTGGAGGAAGATCAGTGGGATGTTGCGCTGCGTGCAGAGCTCGATAAAGTGCGCGGCCTTGACCGAGGACTCGCTGAATAGAATGCCGTTGTTGGCGATGATGCCCACAGGGTTTCCGTACAGACGCGCAAAGCCCGTGACGATGGTCGTGCCGTAGTGCTGCTTGAACTCGTCGAACTTGGAGCCGTCCACGATACGCGCAATGACCTTACGCACGTCAAACGGCTTGCGCGCGTCCGCAGGGATCACGCCACCCATTTCCTCCGGGCTGAACACAGGCTCTTCGATCGGGAACTGCGCCACGGCCGGGCTCTTGGTGCGGTTCAGGTTCGACACAATGCGGCGCGTGATCTCGAGCGCGTGGTGGTCGTTGTGGGCCAAGTGGTCCGTCACACCAGAGATACGGCAGTGGACATCCGCGCCACCAAGCTCCTCGGGCGTCACGACCTCACCAGTCGCCGCACGCACCAGCGGAGGACCAGCGAGAAACACTGTACCGTTCTTCTGCACGATCACACTCTCGTCACACATCGCAGGCACGTACGCGCCGCCGGCCGTGCATGAGCCCATGACCACAGCGATCTGCGGGATGCCCATGGCCGACATGTTGGCCTGGTTGTAGAACTCGCGGCCAAAGTGGTCGCGGTCCGGGAAGATCTCGGCCTGCAGCGGCAGAAACGCGCCGCCCGAGTCCACGAGGTACACGCACGGCAGGTTGTTTTCCATCGCGATCTCTTGCGCGCGCAAGTGCTTCTTGACCGTCATGGGAAAGTACGTACCGCCCTTGACAGTCGCGTCGTTGCCCAGGATCATGCACTCGATACCGTTGATACGGCCAACACCCGTGACGAGACCCGCCGAGGGAACGTCCGTGCCGTACATGTCGTAGGCCGCGAGCGGCGCGATCTCCAGGAACGGCGAGCCTGGGTCCAGCAGCGTGTCGATGCGGTCGCGCACCATCAGCTTGTTGCGCGACAGGTGCTTCTCGCGGGCCTTCGCGCCGCCGCCCTCACGGACCTTGGCAAGACGCGCGTGGAGCTCCGCGGTGAGCGAATCCATCTGCGCCTTGGAGGCCTTGTAGTCCTCCGACTTGGTGTTGAGACGCCCGTCCAGCACGTTCGAGGGCACGGACAGCACGCCCGCGTGGGACGCGAACGAGCGGCGCGCCGCCGACGCTGACGCAGCGCGAGACAGCAGACGCAGCATATTGGTACGAGGATTAATTCCCTACTGTAGACGAGAGAGACGCGAGTGTGTGGAGTGGAGACCGGGAGGATGGAATGCTTGGGAGCTTCCCGCGTTTGAAGGCACGACGCTGGTGACGGCAGGTCTGGTGTGACGTGGACGGGTCAACTTGAACCAGGCTGGGAGACCCGTTTGAAGTTGGGAACGACCCGAACCCGGATCGCAGTGCGGATCGCCATTCGTTTACAGTGCTATCTTGGTGATTTAGGTGGGTTTATGTGTGTATTTAGGTTATTTGTGGTAGTATTGTGTCTATCCCGGTAGTTTTAGGGGATTAGGAGAGGAGCTTCTGGCGTTCGGCGGCGATCGTCGCACATGTCGCAGGAAATTCGTCAGAGAACCAAGTTCAAGTGACCAGCACCTTCCCCAAACACGCCAACCATAATGACGCCCACGTGTGACGCACAACCCACTGCAGTAGCGGGGAACCCGGGGGCTTTGTTCACGGCGCGCGCCGTCATACTCGCGGGATGTTCTTGAACGCTGCCTGACTTACCATGGGAAAGGCAACT